>ML782092.1:237946-270525 GCA_009831015.1 Picea engelmannii | reverse complement strand
TGAAATCTTGCCTCCTTCAACCTGTGCGTCCTTCACTTATGACTCCATTAAACCCTAAGGCACTGATCTAAGACCTCAAACGTTGAAGTAGAACTTGATCTAAACTCTCTCAAAGATTTTGAATTGAAACCCTAACTACATTAACCCTAACTCTAGCTAACCCTACTAACCCTAAGTTGTTGACGTCATTATTGGATATTTCATCTTTATCGCAACAACGTTTCATCTTATGAGCAATTGAATGTGGTTTTAGGCATAAATTGAGTAAAGTGTTGGTTTATTACATTGAATGCCATATCTTTCTAGTATTTATTGGTCAAGTGACATTATTTTATTACTATTTTGTAAACATTGACTTCGTCAACATTTACTTTCAAATTGCTTATATTGAATATCAGATAATCTTTGATATATATGAAATACTAACTAGAGCATGCATATATCAGTTTATTGTTCCTTTGTTCTCGGGCAGGGATTCTACTTGGTTATCTTTGTTGGCTATAAGTCGGACTATCTGTTTTGGTGGTGATCTGTGAAGGGGGGAACTTTTCATTTTCTAATTATCCTTTAGCCTCTTCAAAACCCCAGGTCACCGGGGACGTCTCCCCTGGGCCTCACCTCCCTAAAGAGAAAGAACCTCCCCATCGTGGTGACATTAGGTGGGATAGGTTCATGTTACGCCAGTTTGGCCTTCTACTTTATAGCCTTTGTTCCTAGCTACAAACGGTGCAATAACAGGCCGCGTAGGGCCATAGCAAGCAGGAGAAGGAGACACCCGATCCTTATCAGACTATTATCAGTCCATACGAGCTACAGGAGTACAGATCCGTACTGGGTTTGATAGGGTTGTAAGTAGTTTGTATTTACCTTGTATTTTGGTCAAGCAAAAATAAAATCTTTCCTGTTTATTTATCTCATTTTGTGTTGTTAAGAGAGCAACTGCTCTGTTCCATTTTCAATTTATATATTTTTTTCTCTTAGTTTTACATGGTATCAGAGCGCAAGCTAAATGGAACAGCCCTCATTAAACGAAATGGCAGAGAATGTTTGCACGGCCTGTCTCTCTTCCACTCGAACCAGTGATGTCAGGTATATAGACAGTGGAGCATCCAGTCATATGACTGGCCACAAGCACTACTTCCGCAGCCTGAGCGAAAAGGAATTTGGGATCGAGATTTTGCTTGCCGATGACTATGCTTATCGTCCAAAAGGAGTCGGAACTGTAAATTTTGAGAGGGAGTTTGGTAAGCCTCTCC
Source organism: Picea engelmannii (assembly GCA_009831015.1). NCBI lineage: Eukaryota > Viridiplantae > Streptophyta > Pinopsida > Pinales > Pinaceae > Picea > Picea engelmannii. The sequence continues at coordinate 269,269 of ML782092.1, read as the reverse complement.
ACCTGTCATGTGTCCTCTATGTTCATGGACTAAAGAAGAATCTGGTCTTAGTGTCTTACTTGTCTCCTAGGGTTATTATCCAACGTTTTAGGGTTTCTCTTGCTTCCCGGAATATTCTAGTCTTGTCAAAGGTTACACATGGAGGTTAATACCTCCCGCAGCTACCATAATATCAACACTCCCTTCCAACTAGGGAGGTATTAAAGATAATGTTCTTGAGCACAAACAAACCATTCAACCAGTAGCATCATCATAGCCACACAGGCTATCTCATGATCATGTAGATCAACTCACGAGCAACATCATCACTATCAGTATCATCTGATAGCATCAACTGCATCATCTCTCGAAGCCATACTCCATCTGAGTAATCGGGCACGATGTTGAATAACTCACTCACTCCACAGAGTGATACAAGAACTATTCTTCTAATCCGGACATATGTCCTAGAAGAATAATTGTTCCAATAGATGTTGGAAGCCACGCCATGGGCTACAAGGACTATTCTTCTAATCCAGACATATGTCCTAGAAGAATGATTGTCCTAGACCATTTTCCCTCCGGCCACTACTTTGAACTCCGGGAAAATGTTTGTCCTGTACCAATCTCTCCACTCTTGTCACTACTATGAACTCAAAAAGACGAACCATTCTTTTAATCCGGACATATGTCCTAGAAGAATAGTTGTCCATGGTACATCAGCAATCTGTCAACCTAGACCATTCTCCACAAGGAGAATGTCTGTCCACCAGTAATCAATCTTGCCTGGACCATTCTCCGCCTGGAGAATGTCTGTCCATCAGCACACTGATTATCCATCTAGCTGGCAATCATCTCCAACACTAGTGGTAGTCTACATGGCAATCAGAACAATGCCATTCAATAGAACACAACTATGTCTATCCATAGTAGTACACAACTACTATCTAGTGGTACACAACCACACCTAGTAGCACACGGCTACTAACCAGTGACACATAGTCACAACCATGGAACACATCCACCACAGTATCATACAGCTATTGTCCAGAGACTTATAGTCTCCACAACAATCATATCATCTGATATCAACCTACATAACAATATCATGATACAAACTGAGTCATCTGGGCCATTCTTCCACCCACATATGTGAGATCTGGAAGAGCATCTGCCCTCAAAAACTAAAACATCAGCCATGGGCTATCTGGACTATTCTTCCCAAGCATAGAAGAATAACTGTCCCTTTTTTCTGAGCCTGGACCATTCACCTAAATGGGCCATTCCTCCGACACTAATCATAGTGCAACTTGGAGAGAATAAGTCTGCCCTAGGGAATGTCTGTCCCTGATTGTTGAACCTGGACCATTCACCCAATTGGGCCATTCCTCCGACACTAATCACAGTGCAACCTGGAGAGAATGAGTCTGCCCTAGGGAATGAATGTCCTACACTAACCTCCAAAACAGACCATTCTTTGAAACTGCTCACAACTATTTACTTCGAAAGAATGACTTCACGGCGAGGCGGACCATTCTACTTGACCACTACTCAGAGTGACTGCCAAGAAGAATGATTGTCCTAGACCATTCCCCCACACTGGCCACAAGGGGAATAGTTGTCTATGGTACATCAACAATCTATCGGACCATTTTCATTACGAAAATGATTGTCTGATCTGGACCATTTTCAATACTAGAAAATGCATGTCCATCAGAAATCTTGGGCCACTTTCCGGACTGGAAGGTCACTGCCCAACCTGGACCTTTTCCGAACTGGAAAATGAATTCCCATAAATCAATAACATATCAGTGCTCCCTTCCAACCTAGGAGTAATCACTTCCTTTTTCAATAAGAAAGTCATCTCCACGAGCCCCGGCTTGTCCCTTAAGTACGCAATCTTTTCATCTTGGAAAGAGACTTTACCAAAATATCTTATATCTGCTCATCTGTGGAGATATACTGGAGAACCACTTCTCCCCACTGGACTTTATCACAGAGAATATAATGCTTGATCTTAATGTGCTTCGACCTGTCATGGAACACCGGGTTCTCTGAAAGTTTCACATAGCTCTGATCATCACAATATATCACGATGGAATTCAGCACCTGATCAGACAGTCCAAAAACCAATTTACGGAGCCACACTGCTTTCGTACAAGCATCACAAACTGTAATATACTATGCTTCTATAGTGATAAGTGCAACAGACTTATGTTTCTTGTTAGCCCATAACATCGTGGAAAAGCTCAAACTGAAACATATCCAAGTAGCACTTCTTCCGTCATCTGCACTCCCTGCCCAATCTGAATCGATAAATCCATGCAGATGTATATCATAACTCAAACGTCCCACAAGGAAAATATATGCCTGAGTATTCTCCAAATACATTAATGAGCCAATCAATTGTCGATACAAAGACAGGCCTACTAGATCAAAGTCTCTCAACTTCTTCAGATCTGTCATCATGGGAGTTTGCCATGGATTTGAAGTCCATCATCACGGACTTCTGAAGAACCATTTCAAATATACTTCCTCTGTCATAGGAAGTTTTCACCACGCTTCTAATGTACATGAGAGGCTTTGCACCAAGTTTGCTTGAATCCATACAAGGTCTTCTTCCATCTGCATACAAGGGTCTCTTTCTGGTATACCTCAAAACCTTGAGGTTGCTCTGCATATGCTTCTTCTTCAATTACTCTGTTGAGAAGAACAATCTTTACATCCATCTGATGTAAACTCCAACCCATGGATATTGCAGGAGATATAATGGCTCGGGTAGAGATATATCTGGTTACTAGAACAAGTTGTCATCGTAGTCTTCTCCCTCCTACTGGGAGAACCCTCTTGCCCTGAGTCTCGACTTGTATCCATCAATACTTAAGTCTGTTTCACAATTTCTCACATACAATGTTCTTCATCATAGCTTTCTTCCATTCCTTCTGCTTGACTGCTTCTATTGGGTTAAAACTAGTTCAATTAGTTGTTCTGACTTTTGTTTCTTTCTTGGAATCTTCATGTTTATCTTCAATGTTGGAGTCCATGGGATCTTCTACAGATTACATACCCTTCTTTCCTGAAGGCTCCAACCTTCCTCCATAGGAACATAAATGTATATTCAAGGCTATTCAAGGATATTCAAGGCTTCTTTTCGAAGAAGACTTCTTCTAGAGTCAAACTGAGCATGTGTTGCTTATCATGGTTGATACGTCCAATGAAGAACATGGAAAGATACGTCATGGTATTCACGGATTCTTCAATGGATCATATCGTTGGGGATTAGCTCCCTCATAATCCTAGCTTCATGCCTGAATGAGCAATATGCATGCTCTTCTTTTGGAATTTTGTGATCAGCTCCTTCCCTCTGAGAGAATCCATGCTTTCATTTGTTGCATCTCTCTTTGCTTTCTACAAAGTGTCACAAGCCTGTTCTTGTTTCCTTTTGATTTCTGACTTCCTTCGAGTCTGACTCCTCTGAGTCTCTTTAAGTTTGTTTCTATCTATTCTGATTGTTGCGCATCTGGCAGTTGTGCCATCCTTATAAACTTATTCTATGACAGCTTCTGCAAGGATTGTTCATCAAACATATTTCACAAGGGTACCTTCCCAGAACAAGAGCAACAAGAACAAACAGGAATATCTATCTAGAGGAGATGTTAGTTCAACTTGCAAACAAGTACAATAAGCATCTATATCAATAGTACTCATATGCAGTCGAGTATTTATTGCACCTAGCAATAATAGAATCTTTCAAAGACTGCTTTCACAATTTGTAATGTAGTAACTATCACCTTTGATATACACAAATTTGCAACTTAACAATTTAATCAAACCTGGAACCTGAAGCCTTAACTGCTATGGAGGGTGCACTTGTTCTTTTGAATGCACTGAATCCAAGATTACTGCTTGGAGAATATCTCTAGTACTTTCCCTCCAAACACACTCATGTTTTGCTAGATGATATAACTTAGATAGCATATGCAAGTGCATACCTTTCAAACCTTGTAGCATCGTCCAGCTTGTCTTCCAACCTCAAACCAAATACCATCTTGACAAGAAGAGATTAGAAACTCAATCAGAAGATTCAATGATTAGAACAAGCTAGAAACTTTAAAATTTCAACTTTGACCACAAAATCAATTTGACCAGAAGTCAACCTTTGACTGACTTTGACTAGTCAACCTTTGACTTTGACCAATCAAACTTTGAATTTGACTTTGACCAAGGATTCAAACCTGGCATTTTTGCTAGTTGATAGTACCAAGAGGTGTGCTAGGCTAGAGCACACTAGGATGTCAAGGAATTAGGTCAAATGCTTCCCCAGAAGCGCCCGAACACAAGGGTTAGGGTTTGTTGCAATTGCTCAAATTGTTACAAAGATTTTTACTTAATCGAATTTCAAAATGACACACAAATAAAGTCACGAATTAAAAAGATAGAAGAAAAATGTGCGGAACAAGAAGAAAAATATAAAGATCTCAAGAAGATATATGATGGTAAATTATTGGCCAAAAATGAAGAAATTTCTCACTTACAAGAACACAATCAAGAACTAATTACTCAGATTAAGAAGTCAAAGGATACAAAACAGTGCATTTAGAAGTTGGAACAAGAAAATTAAGATCTCGAGAAGAAATTATCAAGAAAATATGAAGAAACTTCTCGTTTAAAAAATCTTAATCAAATATAATTGGAACAAATCATAAAGTTAAAAGATGAAAAACTTGAGAGTCAAAACATCAAAAACAAAGTCAACAAGTCAAAGAATGAAGAACTTACACACTTAAAGAATCATAATCAAAATCTACTTATGCAAATCAGAAATATTAAGAATGATAAGAAGTCCCTAGAAAACAAGTTAGAACTACTTATCGAAAAGGAAGCATTGAAATTTTCAGATGAACAAATCCAATATATGGAGAAAGGAACATATACAGATCCAGTGGATACCACAACTCAAAAAGATTCCAATCCAATTAGAGAAAAAACATATAAGGATGTTGGAGTACAAACGATGGAAGGTATAGGTGTACTTATAATGGAGCTATCAACAAACTAGTGCATGAAACCCCAAAAGCAAATCCTGAGCACTACAGGTGCAATAAAGGGAAGTCATGTTGCCAAGACACTTTATCAACATACCAATCACAAGAGCAGATATTATAACCAGTCAAAGTATCAACATCGCTTAGACGGAAAACGACTAACCTATCATCTGAAGAATGTTGATACCAGTACAATAGAGAACAAATTATTCTAGAAATCATATAAGCGCAACGTTCCACAAAGGATCAATTAAGGATGGTCAGATCCTTTTATAGTTCGTCAATTTTGCTCAACACTTAGAAGTTTGTATCATCTCGTATCATCCACCATAACAACATCAAGAACTAAGAACTATGCGAGTACAAAACAAGCCAAAGCAAGACATAAATCCCCTCCATAATTATGCTTTGAGGACAAAGCATTTCAAAAGGGGATGGCAATGTAATAAACAAATATATAATATATAATATTAACAATAAATCAATAATTAATATTCAGTAACTAATATGTAATGAAGAGATGCCTTCCTAATTAAAGGTCACATCTTTTCATGAAAGGGAACCCCTGCATGCATATATATACAACCCTCATTCTCATTGTAATCATTCATCATATCTTATTCAATTATTTATTACTTGTCCTATATCGATTTTAACCTATTGTCCTTTTTACATTGGATATTTACATGAGTAAACTAGGTTGGTTTACCACAGAACCCCAGGGCCATCCAAAGCTCCATAAACTTGTAAACCTGCCTTTGTGATAAAAATCACAAGAGTAGTGAAAAATTTAACTAGCGTAGGCCTCACGCAAAATGAGGGATAACAGGGTGCATGGTGTATGGATGACCCTTAGTTGTGTCGTAATGGACATACACATGGGAGGTGGCTTGCTCATTGATTGTTATACCTTGTCTTGATGCTTGTGTGCCATTTACCTCGTAGAGCGCTCATGCCTTGGAGCCTTGCTTGTTGATCATCTTCACCTTGGAACTTGACATGTGTCACTTGGAGTGGGAGCACTCCACGTGTGAGACTACTTGTGTAGAATTTAGTTTCATGTAGTGGACTACGTCCACTTTACATTGTTGGCCTCCCTTACCTTTCAAATAAATAGAGAAAGAAGAGAGTCCTTTCATTTATTCATTTATTCATTCATTCACACACTTGTATTAGATATGTGAGGAGTGGAGCACACTAGTCTCTCTCTCTTGTACTCTTCATTGCATTATCTCTCTGTCTTGGAGTGCTACAATTCTTGGAGAAGTTCAAGGGAAATTATAGGGTTAAGGTTTCACCCTAAGGATGCAAAGAAACTAGGGTTTGGGATAAACCCTAGAGGGTAAAAGAAGCATTGTTTCTTGTACTTGTGAAAGAAGAAGGCTAATGGTTTTGGAAACCCTAGCACTAGGGTTTTGTGAAAGAAGAGGAGACATTTTGCATGTGCCAAGGATGACTTCCCAATGATGATGCTAGCTTGTTGAGAATCCTTAGTGGAGTAACAAGCTTTCATTAGGAGTGATTCCTAGCTAGGAGGAGTTGATGGCTAGGGTCTTCATGGTTTCCCTAGCTAGGGTTTGGACAGTTTGACTTGTACCAGCTTTGTGATAAAGTTGTGTGGTATGTACTTGTACTTCATTTCTTATATGTATATGAAGTTCCCAGCTGTCCAATTATTGTGTACTTGCAGATTTGATCTTCAGCTTGTGTTATCTTCTTGATTGGGTGGATTCGAGCACTTGTTGTTCATGCTAATTTGACATATTATTGCTGAAATTGTTAAGTGATTTAAAACACATATAGAAGATAAAGGAGAATATTTTCCACTGTAAAATCTGTTCTAATAAATTATTTCAGAACTGATATATTCTTGGGAAACTCTGCCCTAAAGGCTGTACCTTGCTGGCATTGAAATACACTTGTATGGTATTTATTCTCTTGGGATGCTGGGAGATTTGGGCTGAAGTAAAGAGAAGCATTTACTGCTGTAATTAAATATTTTTTATAAACCCTAAGGCTGAAAGTTTACAGGGTTTAGATCAGGTAAATCTCACGTAAATGAGGTGAAATTTAAGATTTGCATCAAAATTTCTACACCTGCGGCTATTTAGCGTAAGGTTTCTTAGGTGAATTATTACACCTTGATTGATAGGGAAGAGGCCCCATTGGTGGTCGCATGGTGATAAGTGGAAGCTAACATTAAAATAATAAAAAAGAATTGGTATCAAAACATTCACTCTCCCATTTTTAGAGGGTTTGGCATTTCTGCCACCGAGAAGACTAAACCCTTCAACAGCTCATGTTTCTCACAATTACAGACTGTAAAACAAACCCAATTCCACAACATTGTGATAGAAAATGTGAACTCAATACCAACATGCATTATTGTGAATAGTGTTCAAAATTAGCAGGAAGATGTACTTAAAAGACACAGCTGAAGCCGCTATTAATCTGCACTCGTGTCACATACCATATCACAGCAAGCAATCTAGGTATCAAGATATGCCAGTAGAAGAAGACGCTCCTATTCTGAAAAATGGATATGCATGTACGCAGACACTAACAACCCTCGGGAAAAGGTTCAGATGCTCAGGTTTTGTTCTTGGGAAGAGATCAGCTCAGTCACCAGTACATATATGCAAGCTATATGAAAAATGAGCGAATCAAAATAGATTTATCATATTAAAACAAATCGTTCTTTACAGTACTGTACACAGTTCTCTATTTTTCCTGTTTCTGCATCGTTTATAAAGACTGTTTCCATCCCTAGTTCAATCTCAATCCCAATCCCCTTTTCACATAAATGAAATTAGAAACTGCAGAAGTTCAGACAGCTTAATACAACATAATATGGAGTAAAGAGAGATGAAGTTTGAACACCTAAAGTATAAAGTTTTACTTGAACTAAGAGTGGTAGATGATGATACAGTTAGTACCTCCACTTCTATTTCAAACATTGATACAAACATGTGACAGTGCCAATCTCTTATCTTGGTTTCCAGCTCTGGTCTTCATTTTTCGTTGAAAGCAATTTGTACATGCACTTGGGTTTTCTAGTTTAGGTTTACTCATTTTTGGGTCTACCCCCTTCGCTATGTTTATAATGTTTTATTTGTTCACATTATTTTAGCATCTTTGTGTCTAGCTACTTTTTCAGTCCTTGAGGTTTTGCAACCTAGTTCTTTTCTGTTCTGCTGGATGTAATTTTGAGTCCCAATGACCTACTTTGACCATTCAAGAACATTAATATTGTTGAGAATGTTGATTTTTCTATATGAGATAATATGAGATGATATATGTGATCGATGTATTAGTACAATGATTAGTGTTCCATATATAGAGAACATATGGTGACCATCCATGAAAGGATGCGTCCCTTGGATAACAAATAACTACTTATTTATTATATGTATTTATACCTTGTATTATAAATATCATGTCATATATATATATATATATATGGAAGAATGTCTTCCTGATGTTGTCCAAACATCGACACTCCCTCTCATCGAGGGAGACATTCTTCATCATGCCAAAGCTTGTCTCTGAAGTATACAAACTTCACCCTAGACTCATGACACTTGTATGTCAGTCTTGGGAGATGTCTCTCTCCCACCTAAACTGAGGGGAAACTCCTTCTGTGGCTCTCCCTCTGAGCCAATTGACTCTCTCTGAGATCAGGCTCACTCTGGGTCCGCATGTGATAGCATCTTGAGTCTTTATCATTCCTTGTCAAATCACCATGACTAGAACAAAGACTACACCAGGGTCGTTCACCACAAGTACACCCTTATGAATGAATGTCATCCTGATGCTATCTGACACGTGGAAAGCACCTCAAGCACCTCGAGTCCATATTATTCCTTGTCATGATCAAGGAAGGACTACACCCGAGCCCATTTACCACAAGTCCACCTTTGTGATAAACCATTTACCACAAGTCCACCTTTGTGATAAATGTATCCTATCTCGGTTGGTCTGCAACCCAATCTAGGAGAAGGTTCACCCGATGCTTACTCGCGACATTCACTACAGGTACACCCCTGTGGGTGAAAGTCTACCTGATGTTTCCACACACTGTAGGAACACTAGCACATCGAGTCTTTTGTTCTTTGAAGACTACGCTTGGGCCATTCACAACAGGTCAAACCACCATGACCAATCCTGGGAAAATATCTACCCGATGTTGAAACATCGACACTCCCTCTTAGCTAGGGAGGTATCTCTCCATGATGTCTTCATCTAGTAGTCCACTGACTACTCTGTAATCAACTAGTAGCACACAGCTACTACCATTCCATCGGTAGCTTGAATCATCCATCACAGTCTCTGTGATCAAGAAGCACACAGCTGCTCCAAGTGATTTGATAGTCTCCATGACAATCAGCTAGTAGCATACAGCTACTACAATGCCATCCAATAGAACACGACTGTTTTGATCCATAGTAGTACACAATTATTGTCCAGTGGTACACAACCACTGCTAGTAGCACACAGCTATTATCCAGTGACACACAGTCACTGTCAGTGGTACACAACCACTATAGTAGCACACAGTTATTGTCCAGAAACACACAGTCTCCGCTAGTGGTACACAACCACCGTAGTACACAGCTATTGTCCAGAGACACAATCTCTGCCAGTGGTACACAACCACCATAGTAGCAAAAGGTTTGTCACACATGACACTCCCATGTGGACTTCTAGAGGCTAGTCCCTCTAGAAACACTAGGGTCAACTCCCCATAGTGTGCAACGTCAAGGTCAACTCCCTTGGCGTGTTCTCATGTGCTCTCCACAAGGGACGTGTCCTCATGTTCTCTCCACAAGGGACATTGGGCTATAATCCCAAACCCACTTATCCCTCTCGGATAAGTGTCCTCACAGATCAACTCAACTCAATCACAGAGGAGTACAACCTGGAGAATGTCTCATGAAGCTAAAAACATCAACACTCCCTCTCAGCGAGGGAGGCATTCTCTGCCACGCCAGGTCTGTCACGGAAGTACTCGAACTTCAACCTGGTAAGGGGTTTAGTAAGAACATCAGCAACCTGCTCATCTGTAGGAAGGTACTGCACCAGTATTGTCTTCCTCTGCACCATGTCTCGGATGTAACGGTACTTGATCTCAATGTGTTTCGATTTGTCATGAAACACTAGATTCTTTGAGAGCTTCACACAACTCTGATTATCACAATGAATAACAATGGAATCCAGCACATGTCCAAATAAATCTGTAAGGAGCTTGCAAAGCCACACTACTTTGCGGACTGCCACACTCAATGCAATGTACTTTGCTTCTGCGATGCTCAAAGTCACAGAAGTTTGTTTCCTGCTACACCAAGAAACCATGGCAGATCCCAAAGTGAAGCAACACCCGGAGGTTCTCTTCCTGTCCAATACGCTCCCTACCCTAATCAGAGTCAGTATATCCCTGCAATCTCATGTCAATACTGGAAGTATATCTCGGACCATGTCCAATTGTGCCTCGCAGGTATCTAAACACATGCTTCGCAGCAATCCAGTGTGTTTGTCTCAGCTGACTCATAAACTGGCTAAGTGCATTCACTGCATAGCAAATATTTGATCTGGTGTTAACCAGATACATCAATGATCCAATCAGTTGTCTGTACCAGGTCGGATCAATCTTGTCGGAATCAAAAGAAGACACACTTAGTTTCTTCAGATTTGTCACCATTGGTCTAGCCATGGGCTTACAGTTCAGTATCCCAAACTTCTTCAATATCTCAATTGTGTACTTCTCTTGACTCAGGAAGATCTCATCAATTCTATGCCACACCTTTAGTCCCAAGAAGTAGTGCATCATACCAAGGTCCTTCATCTCAAACTCAGAGGCCAACGCATACTTGCAATCAGCAATAAGGCTCTATGTACCGGTGAGGAATAAATCATCAACGTAGAGGACCAAAATCAGGGACTCACCATTAACAGTCTTGTAGTACAGGTTGGGATCAGCAACACTTTTGTTGAATCCCAAACTCATCAGGTGTCCATCAATCCTCGCATACCAAGCTCGAGGTGCCTGCTTGAGTTCATACAAGGCCTTCTTCAACCTGCACACATGAGACTCCTTCTCATGTATCACAAAATCATCTGGTTGCTCGATGTATACTTCTTCTTCAATCTCTCCATTGAGAAAGGCTATCTTTACATCCATCTGATGCAGTCTCCAACCCCTGGATGATGCAAGGGCAATAATCATCCAGATAGAAGTGTATCGAGCAACATGAGCAAATGTCTCCTCATAATCTATTCCCTCCACCTGAGAGAATCCTCTAGCAACAAATCTCGCTTTGTGCTTCTCGATGCTCTCATCAGCTTTGTGTTTGATCATATAGATCCACTTGGAAGTCACTACAGACTTTCCCTCTAAGACTATGTAACTACTAAACATTGAGATTGAGAGTAACTTCTCTACTCTGTGAACAATTGCCCTCCTCTAGGGCTGCTCTCTATGGAACTGGCTCCTCCACTCTCTCTCTACAATTGCTTCCTCTGCAGCTACTCTATATTGAACTGAGAGTGGCTCAATAATTGCTCCCTCTGGAGCTGGAGGTAACTCCTCCTCTGTCTTTGCTCCCTCTGACACTGAACGTAGCTCTTCCTCCTTCTCTGGAGGTATACTACTCCTAGAGACTTCCTGCCTCTGAGCATCATGTCTGGCAATGTCTCTCCTTGACATCATGTTGGAAGGTCTTTCCCTCCATATCTGCCTCTCTGCATGAGCGAACTGGCTCCTCTTGTTGTTTGCACAATGCTCTGACTCTAGTCTGGTATGTGGTCTCACTATCCACTAACCAGGTCCCCCTTCTTGGATATTGCACTAGAAGGAGAGAAGATCAAGGGGACTGATTTCCTTTTCTCTTTCACTATTTGGACACTGGCAATATTGATGGCATGCATAACATTATTGAGCTCCCATACCAGGAAAAGTGGCTCAAATACAATAAGACAACTTTCAGGCTCTTGTACCAGGGAAACTGGCTCTTCTACAAGAAAAATAAGGAATTTGGGCTCCCATACAAAGGATAATAGTCCTTCAAAAAAATAAGGGTTCACGTGTCAGGGATAATGACCCTTGTTGCCAGTTGTCTTGCTACCCAATGCCTGAGACAGTCATCTTCAAGTCTTGACTGCTGTCAAAAATATGTTGCAGTCCAATATTTGATAGTTGTTGTCCAAGGGTTCCTTACTATTGTAAACCTCAACAGCTTGTTGCCCAAAGAAGATATATATTGTTGTCACCACTTTATGTAACAAAGTAACATCACATGCATACTCAGTCGTCAGAATTTCATCAATAAGCTCGCAATACTTCCATCTGCAAGCTTACGCCTAAGCTTTCAAAGGAATCATCGATATGATTATCACTAGCTCTGATCTTAAATAGTTGATCAACATATTTTGAGCAATGATGACACTCCAAGCACATTAACAGGCCCATTTACCAAAGGCAATGCAATCTTCAAGCCATGAGTTGCCACCTTGAGCCCTTGATTCTCCTCATCACTACCAAGACTAATATTGTCATCATCAAATAGGAAGCACGTACATTATGGACCATGGGATTGGCACTCTTGGTAATGAGAATCTCTACCTCCAATTTGTCTTGTAACGAGACTTTTTAAAGATCCATCAACTTTATCCCATCTATTAGGACTCTCCCACTCGCGTGTCTATACTTCCTGTCAAAATCCAGAGACCCCTCGCGCCGTGTCTATACAAGAGACCCCATGTAGACCAAGGCCTATCTTTACTGGCTGTGTTCGGTGCTTCAGTTATCTTTACTCGAAAAGAGGCCAAGTTGGCGACACGTCCTCCGCCTCCATCACCCTACAAGGCAGTTGTCCTCTGCTCGTTGGTCATGGTGTCGATAATGTCCATGTCCACCCGATCTCGACTGCTTTCAATGCCTAGATGCCTGCCAGATTTCACAAGGTACGAACATCTTTCGCAATTTCCTACCAATCGATGCTCGTGCAGTCAAATACCAACTCCATTTGCATTACCTTTAATTTAACCCGACTTCGGCGCGGACAAATTTAAAAACATGTCAAAGTAAGCAAGAACAGATTACATACATTATTAGTTTCAGTTTGCTTGCTTGTGTTGTGGGATTTTTGTTCCTCTTTTCCACACGAAACCGTCAATGCTTTTCACAATTTGAGTTCAATGAATTTAGATGACCTTTGGCGAACTCATTATTTTAATGCCATCTTTTGCTTTCTTCGCAGGGGATTGTAAACAGTCTGTAAATATCGATTCGCTCAAAACATGAAAAATTGGTGTTCTTGTAGGGTTAACCACTACGAGATATTAGAAATCTTCAAACGAAATGCAAGCTATCTCTCTCATTTTCTTGGGCCCTCCTGTGAGGGAGTCAAGCCCAGTCCCGCTCTGATAACATTTTGATTTTTATATATGAGATAATATGAGATGATATCTGTGATCGATGTATTATTACAATGATGAGTGTTCCATATATAGAGAACATATGGTGACCATCCATCAAAGGATGCGTCCCTTGGATAATAAATAACTACTTATTTATTATATGTATGTATACCTTGTATTATAAATATCATGTCATATATATATATATATATGGAAGAATGTCTTCCGGATGTTGTCCAAACATCAACAGAGAAATGTAGTTCAAGCAGGCACTTCTTGCATAAATTTCAGTGTGAACATGCAGGAAATGGTTTGAGACATTTCTTTAGTGACCACTTAGGAAAAGTGGGAGAATAGTTATCTCTCTCAAAGCATAAAGAGGACAAGTTAGAAGAAGGCAATCACACATGAAAAGAAGAGAAAAAGCACTGGAAGAAGGACAGAGTGCAATCAAGGAGAAGATCGCTGAAGTGATCAGTGAGTACACAAGTCGTACAACAGATTGTACACTACTGTAGCAGTATTTTCCTTGCACAGGCCATACACCTTCAGATTTGCAAGGCATACTTTATCTTCTGTGGCTGCTTTAAGTGTGGTTCAGTGTTGAAAGGAGAGAGCAATTTGCTGTCCAGAAAAGACAGAAAAGAGCAGACCGTACTGCTGCACCGTACTGTTGTCACTTTTCCCTTTCTTACAGAGACCGTACACTTCAGATCTAGGTGATTTAATAACCGTACACCTGCTGGTTCAAAACAGGCTGCAGATGTCACCTTGTAATATTTGATCAAAGAAATGAAAAGCTGATTAGAAGGAGAAACCCCTGTGTATGTGTTTTATTTCTTCCACTGTTCATTTTTCAGCTACTGTATGATTAATGCAATGTTCAGAAATTTAATTTTCTGCTGTTAAATAAATTATGTTTCGAGTTATTTAGCATGAGACCATTAGGATAGCAGTCACCTAGGCTTGGAAAATTTACAAATATAATTTTGTTCTTTCTTTCTGTAAATTCAAAACTATTATAAACAGCTCTTAACAAAATAAACCATAGTTACTTGCAAATGATTTATTTAAAGGAAAATGTCAGATGGCAAACCAAAAGCCAAGTCTTGAAGTTGATCCTCTGGTTTTGCTTCTGCCATAGTTGTGTCAGCTTCCATAGCTGGTGCAGACTGAGAGGTTTCAGAGCTACTCATTGACATTGCCAGAGCCTGCTCTAACAAAGTTGCCTCATCCTCCTATAAATGAGAACACAACAAATGAGATGCAAAGTCAAACTGTCTTAATAACATTCATACTAAGCCAGTCATCACTTAAACAAAAAAGCAACCACATGCCACAATGTTGCTCCAACCTGGCATTTTCTGCTTGATTACGAATATGTGTAACAGTTTCTTTGTAGCAACGATTTAATGAGATGGGGCTTGGAATGAGTCAAACCTTTGGAAAAGATGTAAAGCATTGCTATGAGCAAAAAAGAAAGATCCAATCCTTTTCAAAATATATATCTCAGTTCAATTTAATTAGCAGAAGATAGCCACAAAATAAAACCAGAATCAAAATAGAAGATGCTTATGTAATTCTCCTGGAGTTAACACAAACATCTGGATAGATAAGATAAGATAATTTTATTAATGTCCAAAGAATGACCACAAAAGTAGGTCAATGGGACTAAAAGAGTATAACCAATGCACTGCGAATTCGGAGTGCATAAGCAGCTCCGATAGTTACACTAACAGCAAAAGGAAAAATTCTAAGAACAAGCTAAAAGACTAGCTTAGAGAAAGAAAGAGACAAAGACATAAACTGAATACACAAGTGAAATCTCATCAAGAACATGTCAAGAGGTGTCAAAACTAGAAGTCGAGGCCAGGGGGGGTACAAGAAGTCTCCTCATCCGAGCCGGCAATCACTGTGAAGAGGCCTGTTATTGCACAATTTGTACTTGCCTAAAGCCAAAGGCAAGTGGATACTAAATATGTGTAACAAGGAGGATGTCCTATCACTGTCACCTTAATAGGACACCTCTTTCTATTTAAGAGTAGTACCCCAGGGGAGACGTCCCCAGTGACCTAGGGGTTTCATAAGGCTAAGGTAAAAGTTGTAAGAAAGTCCCACCCCTCTCACAGGTCACTCTGATCAAAGGTTCCAAGGTTTTAATGAGATGAAGCAAAATATAATTTAAGTGTACCTGCCCAGAACAAGACAACAAGTAGAAAAGAAATGTTGTTTGCAAGTGCACCATATGATGTCAGTGCTTCATAAAACCATGAATTCTTAAAAGATAAACAAGATGATGTAAAACTGAAGCAATATAAGTGTTTATAACAGCAATGAATATTTAGCAACAGCTACAGTAATTATGCCTCAATAATGCTTCAAGAATGACAAGAAATAATTACCTAAAATTGACAGAATGATAATAATTGTCAGAAGCAATAATGGCAATGTATAATCAGCTTTTAATCTTGCTTTTAGGAAGAATTTGCTGCTGCTATAGATGGCTGTAGCAATCTTTTGCAACAGCAGCAAATTAGTTAATGAGTTAATCTAAATTAGAGTTAGTAAAAGTCTTAGCGAAGATGGTTTAAGAGTTGTTTGGTCAATCAATCACTTGCAAGGAGTAAACTAGTGCCTTTTAGGGTAATGGGGTAAAGTTTGCGGCAGCAATTCTTAGAGGAAAACAACAAATGATAATAGGTAATCTAAAGGGATGGGTGAGATGATTGAGGTGTTAGTAACCTAAGGCCTCAATATCTAAAACCTAGAAGGAAAAAATGCTAAAAAGAAGGTAACCCTAGGCCCTAGTGATTTCCTTCTTCCTTAGATCAAGCTTGAAATAAAATATGTGAAGCTAATGAAGCAATGCTACTAGAGTGCTACAAAGGTAGGGCTCTACTGTATTCTTCAAAAGAGATGTTTCTTAGCAAAATCAAGTAGGATAATAACATATGCTTCTCCCCTTGGGTTTCAAACTAGCAATTTCATAATATTAGAAATGAATAAGCAAATGTACCATAACCATTCAAAATAAAGAAGAATTGCAGATTTTACTTACTTCATCAAGAATAATCTAGTAACAAAACCCTAGTTGAAGACTTTCCACCATGAAAATGCCAAAACACACCAAGAATAGCCTCCTCCAAGAGTTACGCACCACTTAACTTCAGCCAATAAGTCTTAAAAGAGGTTGAATTTCAGACCTCACACTTGTGTGAGTGAAAGATCATGAAAAATATAAGAGATTTGTCCCTTATTTATACAATAATCATGACCTTTAATTACAATTTAGGTCAAAAAAGGCTGGCATGCCCAGTTTACATCAAAAATCCAATTTTACATAAAATTAACAATTTAAAACCCTAAATGTGCAATAGAGGTGACGTCATGCCCTCCTAGGGTGATGTTGGGCCTCATTGGTGGAATGTTAGGCTCCATGAGAAAAACGTTAGGCCTTCCAAGGCCTCTGGATGATGCCACACATGCCACTTGGCACACAACTGCCTCCATCATGTCCATCTGACGTTGGGTGATGTCTAGGGTCACAAGGGTGACGGCATGGGCCTCCCAAGGCCAACATTCAGGGGGGAGAGCAAGATCCCCCTAGGTCCAGGCCTGCCAATGTGTCTCTGGTGGAACATCCTTCCTTTTCTCTGGTGCAAGCCTCTGGTGTCTCTTTGCCCCTGGCTAGGGTCACAACATCCATTTGGTGGGCTTTTAGCCCCATGGAGGTCCGAACTAATCATATCCCCATATGTACATGTACGTCGAGCATGGTCTTGCAGCAACAACAAGTACGCCCTCCATGCACTCTGTTATCCCCTAGCCTAGGAATAACTAAGGAGATTATGTCTCGAGGCCCACAGGTCCTAGACATGGAGTACTTTTCAATCACCTTCTAGGTTTTTGCTATTTCCTTCCCAGACCTCAGATTGTGAAAATTTCAAGGTAGCCAACCTTCAGACTCTTTGAGTCAATCTATTGGACCTCTGACTTTTCACGATCCCTTTCTGAGAGTATGACTTGGCATGATTTTGTCCCTCCCTCCCGCCTCCATGAGCTAGACTTTATGATTTCCGATGATATAGTACATCCTCTAACTCATGTTATTTTTGTGCTTAACTTATCACTGTTTTGGTTTATGATGAAGCACAGAGGCAAGTATTGTGAGACATTGCTAGGGTGGTTTCACTGGTTGTTTGATTACACCTAGATTTCAGCCAACATGTACGTAGAGGTAAGTAGGTAGGCATTTGCATACATTGTATATACCATCTGCATTTCATGCTAGAGTAGTTGTACTTCCATTTGTACATATGCTTGCTTTCATTTTCTATACTTTATATATGAGCCAAGGGTGATATCACCACCCCAAATGATTGCTAACAATCTTATGTTGAGATCAAGTAGGTCACAGGTTATGCCAGAGATGTTGAGGTTCTCGTGCGCTCTACGTTGAGCACATGTCCCCAAGTTGGAGCCAGAGGTTATCCCCTAGCCTAGGGATAACTAAGGAGATTATGTCTCGAGGCCCACAGGTCCTAGACATGGAGTACCGAGAGCCAGATCGACTTGAGCATGGCCCTGGAGGGCCCATACTTTCATTCTTCAGCGCCTCCACTTTGTCAGCAGCAGCAGCATCCATCATATCAGCTTAGTCCTACAGCAGAAATGGATCTTGCTCCATGAGGTAATGAGTCCGGGTATCATGGTATGTGTCACTCTAATCCTCAAAACCTTTGAATATGTGCATTTAATTCTTGTTGCTTCTAACGTGTGCTTGCACCTTATGCTTTTCCACTTGACCACACCTCGGGTGAATGACAGGATGCCCTAGTAAGTTGGTACCCATAGGGTTTGAGTTTCCACTGGGGGGATTCATCAAAGGCCATCGTCCACTCCCACCATACTTACCACTTTTCATCTTTCTCTCGCTCATCCATCCCATTACACTGGTTCGGGCATTGGGTTGGCCAAATATCTAAGGGTTGTACCTTACCTTGTGGGAAGAAGGGGCTGAAGGCCCAGAGCGTAAAAGTAGCTGGCAAAAGGTAAAAGCCAAAAGAATGAAACCTTGAGATGCTTCGCCCAGGGATCCCCGAGAAAGCAATAAAAAGCTTTTCACCAAGAAACAGAGGGACCCATAAAAAATAATAAATCAAGACCTAGTTAGAGGATAGGGGGTCTCATCACGAGCCAGCCTATTAGCTCCATGGGCATGTAGTGGTATGACACTACCGACAGCTGGTCACCACGCCAGGGTAGTGGCTCTTGGTGGCATAGCCAAGAGAAATGGGGTCTCATCACGAGCCAGCCTTCTCATTTCCGTGAAATTCTTGTGGGTAACATTGCCACCATTGGTCACCACGTCGGGGCAGTGTCCACTAACTAGCCTCTTGAAAGAAAAAGCAATAAGAATAAAAGATAAAAGGCATGAATGCGCTTGTAAACATTTGCATCCATGACAAGGTGCAGCTCACCCTCTTTAGAGGCACCCGCAGGTAAGCTATACATTTCCATGCTATCACTGCACCCCTTGCCCAGACATCCCTTACCACCTCATCCTCTCGCATGGCTTGGATTTGACTTCTCTCAGGAACACATTAGCCCAATAGGACGTCCTAGCGTCCCCTCCAAACTTGGCTTGCACATTAGCATAATGTCTTTGAGCACTTGTCCGGGTAAAAGGGGTTGCATGCACATGTTTAATAACTTGATGATTAGATGTGATTGACATTGCTATGATCCTTGTGACTTATGAGCCCATGGAGGGCGTACCTGTTGATGTCGCAGAGCCACACCCAATGGACATGTACACATGGGGAGATGATTAGTTCGAACCTCCATGGGGCTAAAAGCCCACCAGATGGATGTTGAAACCCCAACAGGGGGCAGAGATAGATCAGAGGATTGCACCAGAGAGAGAGGAGGATGCTTCACCAGGGGCATCCTGGCAGGCCTAGACCCAGGGAGGTTGTGCCCCTTCCACCATGATGTAGGCCTTGGAAGGCCCATGACGTCACCCAGGTCACCCATGACGTCATCCAACGTTTTGGGATGTTTTGGAGGCAGTTGTGTGCCAAATAACACGTGTGGCAGGTTGCTCTAGGAGGCCAACGTTGCCCAAAAAGGGCCTAATGTCACCCTAAAAGGGCATGCGTCACCTTTACAACTTGTTTTAGGGTTTAATTATGTTATTTATGTAAAAAATGGATATTATTTGTAACAGGCCAAGTCGGCTTTTTTGACCTAATTCTGGTCATTAGTATTGTATAAATAGGGGGAAAATCCCTCTTATTTTTCATCATCTTTCACTCACACTTGTGAGGTCTGAAATTTGCACCCTACTTAGCATTTTATGACTGAAATTTAGTGCGCAATTGTTGGAGGAGGCTAATCTTGGACGATTTTGGCAATTTTCTTGGTGGAAGTTTATGCTTGAAATTCTTGATGAACGTAAGTGAAATTTCTGCAATTCTTCTTCATTGAATGGTTATAGTCATGTTTATCTTGCATTTACATTAAGATTATGAAATTGCTTGCCTAAAACCCTAGGAAGTCTAGCACATGTTATTGTCCTAGCTTTAAGAGATTTTACCTACTAGATTTTGCCAAGAAGTCGATTTCTTTGAAGTTATTGCTAAGGGCCTTGCCATTGCAACACCCTAGCCCTTATTGCTCCATCTTAGTCGTCATTTGCTTCATCTTTGAGTTAAAGAGGGAGGAAAATTTACTAAGGCCTTGGGTTACCTACACCTCAGTAGTTATTTTCCCCTAAGGTTTGGTGGTTGAAGCCTTGTCTTACCAACACTTCAATTATCAACCCCTTTTGTCTTTGGCTCCCCTATTATCATCATTTTCCTTCAACATTTGCTACCACTTTATTGACTCCATTTGCCCTAAAAAAGGCACTAGTCTAAGTCCTCACTAGAGTAATTGATCAACACAACCTTCAAAACCTACTCTTTGAACAACCTACTAACACTTTCTAACCCTAGAATAGCTTGACCTACTAACAACATTGTTGTTGTTACTAAAGTAAGCTACAGCCATTAGATGCAACATTAAAAGCTCAAAAAAACAATTGTAAAAGTTGAATTATACTTTGTCTTATGTGCTTCTTTTAAATGCTAATGTTATGACTTCAATGGTTAATGGTTTTTAGTCATTTTGAAGCTATTTTCAAGACCTTTTATGTGAATTATTGCTCTATAAACATTGTTGTTATAAGATTTATGTTTACTTCATCATATTCAGCAAATTGCTTTTATTAAGAAAGTCCATGGTTTTATGAAGTGCTAACCAGCAAGTGCACTTGTAAATATATAGTTTTCTTGTTGCTTTGTTCCGGGCAGGTACACTTTTGACATATCATCTCTTCATTGGTTATTAAACCGGACTTTCTGATCGGTGGTGACTTGTGAGAGGGGATCTTTACCTAGCTACTTTGACTTTGCTTTCTCAAACCCCCGGGTCACCAGGGACATCTCCCTTGAGCCTACCACCCTAAATAGAAAGAGACATCCTATTAAGGTGACAGTGATAGGATAGTCTCTCGTTACGCCAATTTGCTTTCCAATTACCATTTTCTTCTATCAAAGTACAAATTGTGCGATAACATTTTGGCGCCGTTGTCAGGGAACACTGAGTCAATTCTCCTCGAAGACAACACTTTTCGGTAAGCCTTTCCTCAAGAATCTTTATCTTACAAGCTTACCTGGCGACTCCACTCAGGGTGATCCCCTCATCCCTTTGATAATTTCAAGAAAATTATCTGGCGACTCCACTAATGACAAAGCCAACCATGACTTCTCAATGGGACCCGGAAAACTTCAAGCCTTTAGACATGAGTAAAATCCCAGGGTACCCTTGACAAATGCCCCCGAGGTATGAAAAATGGCTCCCTAGATTCACTAGTAGTGATGGGGAAAGAATCAACTATCACATGGTTGATTTTTGGGCCTTCTTTGAACTCCATCCTATTAGTGATGACGTTGAAGATTTGGCAATGAAACTTTTCTCTACCACTCTTCATGGAAATGCTAGGAGATGGTATGATAATCTCCTTGTTGCTAGCATCACATCTATGGACCAGTTAGAAGAAATCTTTCTCAAAAAATGGGGTATGAAATTGGAAGACATCCAAACGTTACTAAAAAGACACGAATATGTAAAACAAACTGAGAATGAGACTGTCAATTTCCAGGTTAGGTTTGATGGATTGCTATATCAAATTCCTAGGAGCCATCATCCTGGAGACAAGTACCTCGTGTATCTCTATACCAATGCACTTTCAGTGCATTTAGGGTTTCTCCTAAATAAAAAGGGGCCAAAAACAATCTATGATGCCTATTACATGGCCAGGAAGATCAAGGAGAATATCTCTTTATCTAGGGGAAAACACATCTTCTCTCTAGGAACCAAAGTTGATGACCCCAAAGGTGTTCCAGACACTCTTAGTTTGGAAAGATTAGTTACCCTTGAAACCTTTACTGCTAATTTCCAAGAAGAAGGTGAACAAATCATCGACCAACTGAATGCTAAGGGAAAAGATCTTGATGAGGTTTTCCAATCCCACAAGGAAGAGCAAAGGACTGTTGAAGACACAGTTGAGGAGCTGGAACCTGAACAAGATGATGAAGTATCGATATGCGCTCCTCCCTCTGATGAAGCTATCCACGAGCCTTTTCCCTCTTGACAATGCCTTGTTTTATGATTCAGAGAAGGAAGAAGAAATAGAATCCTCGAGCAAGGTAGATCTTYCTTCTTGTACATTTGAAGATATAGGAACAACTCATGAGGATGAAACAATGATGCATGTTGAAGACACCCAAGTCCTCGAAGCTCTTGCACAAAAAGAAATAAACACGGTGAGTTACTTTCCTTTCCAAAATTTTGATGATTCTTTACTTTATGATTTGGAAAGTGAAGAAGAGCTAGATGAGCCTTTAAATGTTTTAAATCCTTCATGTTATGATACAGATAGTGACATGGTTGATAATATTGACGAGTTCATACATGTTCGTAGACRTAAATGGAATGTAGTTGGTTATGATATGGACCCCATTTACGACATTGAGAATCATTTCCAAGTATTGCCTTTACAGTTATCACAACAAGTTGCTCTTGATTTTGACCAATGGCAACAAGGAGATGATATAATTACCGGTACTTTCCAAACACCCAGGGTTGACCTAGTCCCACATTCTCCTAATGATTTTCGGTCATACCTTGAGGATTTTGATGAGTACTCATCTGACCACTTGGATTTATTCCATGAAGAAGATTATCAACCACCTCTGTGCTCAGATCTTGATAGGAGTAGGGACATCATTTGCCTGAACAAGGATCCTTGTGACAAATTTCTCCAGCCACCTTCAATTACTTTACCTTGTTGTGTCATTAAAGGTGTGGTTGGGAAATATGTCTTTTATATTAAGTTTCCTCTAAGGAAAACCCTCAAGTTCAAGGCCAGGTTGAATACCTCAAGAAGTATGTCATCTCAGTCTTTCAACCTTCCCTTTAGAACTTCTCAGTCACCTTCTAGCTTTTTGCTATTTCCTTCCTAGACCTCAGATTGTGAAAACTTCCAAGGTAGCCAACCTTCAGACTCTTTGAGTCAGTCTATTGGACCTCTGACTTTTCACGATCCCTTTCTGGGATGGATTGAGCACTCTCCTGAGAGTATGACTTGGGATGATTTTGTCCCTCCCTCCCGCCTCCATGAGCTAGACTTTATGATTCCCGATGATATAGTACATCCTCTAACTCATGTTATTTTTGTGATTAACTTATCATTGTTTTGGTTTATGATGAAGCACAGAGGAAGGTATTGTGAGACATTGCTACAATGGTTTCACTGATTGTTTGATTACACCTAGCTTTCAACCAACATGTAAGTAGAGGTAAGTAGGTAGGCATTTGCATACATTGTATATACCATCTGCATTTCATGCTAGAGTAGTTGTACTTCCATTTGTACATATGCTTGCTTTCATTTTCTATACTATATATATATATGAGCCGGGGGTGATATCACCACCCCAAATGATTGCTAACAATCTTATGTTGAGATCAAGCAGGTCACAAGTTATGCCAGAGATGTTGAGGTTCTCATGCGCTCTACGGTGAGCACATGTGCCCGAGTTGGAGCCAGATGTTATCCCCTAGCCTAGGGATAGCTAAGGAGATTATGTCTTGAGGCCCACTGGTCCTAGACATGGAGTACCAAGAGCCAGATCAACTCGAACATGGCCCTGGAGGGCCCAGCCTTTCATTCTTCAGTGCCTACACTTTGTCAGCAGCAGCAGCATCCATCACATCGGCCTGGTCCTACAACAGAAATGGATCTTAATCCATGAGGTAATGAGTCCGGGTATCATGGTATGTGTCACTCTGATCTTAATCTATCGATGGAGTTCTAAGTACTTGACATGATGAAGGCACAAGAATTCAAAGTGTGTTGTGAGCAAAGCCTCCAAGAGGCTCTAGTGGAAATCTCTATGGTAGATGCAGGTTTAGAAGAAGTCCAGGTTCTCACTGATCTAGACATTGATGTCTTATGAGACTATGCATGTCACTTCAAGCCATATACCACCAAGATCGAGGGAAAGAATGAAGTAATCAACCAAACAAGACTTGTCTTGGGTGAATCCTATATAATCTATCTCCTAAAACCTAGTACTTCCCTCAGGAAAGGAGCTAGACACATTTAGTCCTGGTATCAAAAGAAAATAGTGAGGGATCCTCCTGACTCTCTATAAACACACCGGAAGCTCACCATGCTCTCATGGTAGGTGAGTTGACTAGGAAAAGTTGTGCTCCACCCTAAGGATATTTTTGGAATGAAAGGAATCTTATATTATCCTAAGTGGGGCACTAAACCAAGAGAGCACCTAAGGAATATTCCTAGCATGATGAGAATAACCTTATCCATGCACTTGAGTGCTCATTTTTTGAAGTTATTTAAAGTCAATAAGATAATCAATAACTATCTTATTTTTGGAGAATGTTAAGTTAATTGGAGTCAAGGAGCTCGCCTCGTTTGAATACAATTTAGTGTGATTATCTCATGCATTTTCCATCTAGATTGATGTTATTCAAGGCAAAGGAAGGCGCACTACTTGAGTAGATGTCTTTTATACTTCTAGTTCACTAGTCCAAGCATGAGAAGGGATATCTAGGAGTTCCAATTTAGTTCAATATTATTTCAACTTGACTTTAGTCTAGTTCAATTCAATTCAACCTCATCTAGCTCAGTGCACTTTATCTCATGCACACTCAGTTCACTTTGATGTTATTTAGGTCATAGGAGTGTGCACTAGTAGAGGTGGATAGAGTAGAACCTGGACGCACACATGCATAGTATTTTGGCTAAGGAGAGGGGAGCACCACGGGGAGGAGAGTTTTATTTAATTGGTTTTGAGAGATTGTGAAAGGATTGGATCTTGGGAGTTGATTCTCTTGTTCACTTATAATCACCTATTGGAAGATTGATGTTAACTAGAACTAAGCATTGGGCCTTCATTCTCTCTATCTTTTATGTGAGCTAATTATCTATGTTAGTGTTGTAGAACTCTCGCTTAATCAAAGTTATTGGTTTCATATGTTTTGTGGGTATTTTCTCCCTTGTCTTAGTGAAATCTTTGGGAATTAGAGTTGCTTCTTCAAATCCCAAAGGTTCATAGTGTTAGAGTTTCTATCCCTTGGATTGGCTTCGAGCATCCAAGACAAAGTTGTGAGCAGAGTTTATATCCCTTAGTGTGAGAATTCTCTTAGCCCAACATTGACATAGTGATTAGGACGCCTTGATTTAGTGAGATTCATTGAGAGAAAAAGCCTCATCAGATTTCTTTGTTATCAATTGAACACTTGTTTAGTTTCACTTGAATCCGTAGCCCATGGTCGGGCACCGATTTTTACACACTGGTAGATGACAAACAGCATCAAGGGATACCCCATTTGAGTTGGCCCAAACCAAGCAAAAGCTAGAATGACGAATGTCAAGGTGATAGTGGGCATTGTCCTGGGTTTAAGGTGGAAGTATGAAAATGGCACCAAATGGATCTCATATATCATTCCTGGAGCAAAACAAAAAATATAGCCATAGGCAATGGATTTCAAATGCAAATAAAATAAACTTGGGAAATTATGGGCATGGTATTTTGATAGCAAAGAGAGAATTTGGTGTGTTTTATATCGATATAAATGAGTAAATAACATTAATAAATAAAAATAAAAGTTAAAGCTTAAAAAATAATGATAATTTAAATTTAATTTATTTGCTCACTAATATTTTGGATTTTGTATTTTGTAATGCAGGTTTGAGTGCTAACAAAATGGTGTTGTAATCTCCCCGGATGGGGTGACACATGGACCACACGCGTCGTTGGATGGGACGATCACGAGGGTAGTTAAAGCCTCTCGCCGCCACCCTCCCTCCCTGTCCAGTCGTGATGGCTCTCATACTTAAACTCCAAGCCTTAATGCATCGAGCCTTAATGGAAGCATAGGCTCAGCTCCTCGGCTTCAGTACGATCCTTGAGATTGCCATCGCACCGACACTAATGGCTACCAGATCCATCAATGTTGTTGCCCTCCTGGTCTTTTCACTATGTGGGAAATATTATATGGGGCATTTGGGCCCGGAGCCCCGCATTCTGCTGTTGATCCTGCCCCGACACTTAGCTTGCTTCTACGGGGTTTTTCGCTCGCCTGGTGCCCTGCGCAGCCATGCCAAGAGAATGAGGCAAGCCCCGTCAAGGATCGGCCTATTATAGCATATTTGGATGGAACAACCGCCCGAGGACTGCCTCTCGAGCTCTCACGCTAGGCGGAGACCACCCAGGCTCTTCGAGGCAGAATTGGTCTGCGCAAGCCCCTTCAGAGCTTTGGCCTCACCATGACCAGGGACTTACCTCTCAAGCTCCAGTTCCGGATGAGGTCCCTCCAAGCCTCTCGAGGCTCAATTGGCATGCGTAGGCTCAGCAGCAGACGCGTCCTCCCAGCACTGAGAGTCTCCAAGGTGGTTGTCCGATGGAAGAAGAATTTCCACCCAACTAGGCGGAATTCTTGCCTTTCCTTCCTTTCGACCGTCCTGGAGCGCCAGCCTACTACCTACACCACTAGTCCACTACAGGAGTCAGTCGTTATGGGATTCATAGTGGAAGAAGAGGCCTTACCTCTCGAGGGCCACTCAAGACGCAATTCAGCTGCCTCCATGGAAGAAGACCCCGTCACGGACTCGACTCTTGCCTTCAACCCTGTCGCTGCCACCTTGGAGGAGAACCAAGCTCAAGCGGACTACCACCCAACTCCAGACTCCTACAGACTCACGGACGACCACCTGTCTTTATTATTTGAAATGAGGAGGGGCCAGGTCGAGCAGCAGCACCGCCAGAGTTTCTTTGGCAAACGCCTGGATGCCCTCTACGCTTCCCTGTCAAGCGAGCCTGAGAAGAGTCGCTGCCCGACGTGTTGTCAGCCCTTCACCTTCAGACTTCGTCACGATGGATGCCCTGGCTCGCCGCATGCATAGCTCCTTTCGGGTTTTTTTCTTTGGGTCAATGGCTAAAATTTTTGCAGATTGAAGTTGCTGAAGACATCTTGGTGCTGGCAGAACAAGGAGAGGATTGGGATCATCCTCAAGATCCTAGACCCATCCTCAGCTAGTCTTTATTTCCTTGTTTTCTTATGTGTTTTTTCTGATGATGGGCACTCTGTGTTTCCTCATGATGGTCTGGGTTTATTCCTGATGTGATAGACAGTTTCCTCTTAATGGTTCTGAGCTCGTTTTTGAAGTTATGGACTTTTACAGAGCCTCTTGGTAGGCATTTATTTTTTGAGGTAATGAAGCTATATGCTTTTTAACAGTAGATAGTGCAGTGATGACAGTTATGATAGGTTTTCCTTGCTATTAATGTGCCTCAAGACACCTGCAAAATGTAACTTTCTTTCTTCTTAAAATAGAGTTAAAAAAATTTCCTTGGAAAAAAGATAATAGCCATCATACAAGTAGGCAGATAAATCAAAAGCAAGAAACAAACTGAATCCTCGTAAGGATTTAGATTAGGCACTTATAATGGCAGAACTCAACAGTGAAAACAATTGCTTTACCACAGCCATAAGATGCAAGTAGTACCATTCAATTACATACACTGTTACACAGTTATACTTCTACTTGGATAGAGTCACTCTCTGAAAACTTATTTTAAATGATATTTCTCAAAAAAACTTAAACAGTAAACTTATTTGAAACAGACCCTCAATACAAAGCTGTGATCGATCTGAATTCAAATTCTAATCCATATACTAAATATTAAAATGATGAATACCATTGGATCAGGTCCTCTTTGTGCCGTTTCAACCATTGTGCCAGTGGTCATTTCTTCCATTGCCACGTCATGGGAACTTGCACCCTGCTCATCTCCCTCATTTGCAGCTTTAGCAGTTGCTTCCTCTGCAGCCCTTCGAGCAGCAGCTTCTTGTCTTGCTCGTTCTTCTTCCATTGAAACACGAAGAGCAAGGGCCAATTCTGGATCCAAATTAGGATCAACACCAAAATCAAAGCTTCCTGCACCTCCAGCAGCAGCTGCTGCTGCAACAGCTGCAGAAGCCGCAGCTGCAGCTGCAAATCCACTTCCAGCTTCTCCATCTCCTGTAAAGATAGCAGAGCTACAACAGAGGACTTCAAGTTATGACTTGAATAGTATGACATTAAATTAGTAACATTATAATCTTCCATTGCAAAGTATATCCACAAATATTGTTTACCTGATAAGAACATCTGTGAGGACATTTGGGCCTGCAGGCACATGAACAATATGACTGTTCTCATTACTATTCACAGACGCCAGAAGGGCATCCAACTTCTCTGATTTCCCATCATCATCTTCTCCAAAGTCCACAATATCAAGCGCGACATTATTTTTCTTCAACTTCTTTCCAATCACCTCAAGAATCTTTTTATCAGATTTAACAGGGCTGAAATAAACAAGGAATTGTTGAGGAAGTTTTAAAAAATACTTGTTAAAAAAATTAAATAGTAAATATTGCATTGCAAGAACCTTCCAGTAAACATGATGATACGCTGCTGCTGTTTTTTGTTCTGACGATGTTTAAGAGCTAACTGTGCAATCTGAACACTAGATGTCAAATTCATTTCTCCACCAACTTCCAAACCTGCAGGGTAGGAGTAAAGGAAATAAACAACTCTATTATAGAACAAAAGCAAACTGAATGCATGAAAAAACAGTTAGCACGAAGGTTCGCATTGAACAGAATAAAAGAACTAAAAAATAGCGACTATACAGCTTGAGTGGGCCTAATGGTTAAGAACATGTGTTTCCTCCTAAGAGGTCACAAGTTCAAATCCAGAGGGGGGTAGGGTATGTATACCTCCATAGACTTTACCAGTCAAATCGCTGGGTGGAGAGGTCTCATACACCAATTTGGTGTCTGGCTTGGCCGTGACCTTAAAAATAAATTATTATTATTATTATAATAATATTAATATAATATACATAATAAATGTCTTTGTAGGTTTTATTGGATAGCTATTTAGGTTTTCTGTTAAGAATATGAAGATTTCATATGTAATATTTTATTCGGGGACTGTTGTAACAGGATCGTAATAGGTGTTATCAGAATTTATTTATGCCATATTTTGGAAGGCTGTAGGTATAGTTTTTGAGTAAACATGATGACACTATAGAGCATATGGAGATTGTAGACAATATTTCGAGAAAAACATTTTGTCACCAGAGGTCAGGGTTATATCAATATGTATCGTGCTTTAAGCAAATGAAGTACGTATCTTGTCATTCTGCTGGAAGGAAAAATGAGACTTGTTTCCTTGGAAAAAAGTGTCTATATATATATATATATATATAATGGTCACACTCCTTCACAGTGACCTAACATTTTATCCAATATTTATATCCTCACATTTGTACTTGTATCAATTATCTCATATCATTCAACATTATTAATATATTTGTCTTTGGACTTCTCCCATTTKATACAGATGCTCAAATAACGAACTGTGAATTACAAGTGGTACCAGAGCAGTTCATTCTGATGGTCCGTGGTCAAATTTTCTTCTGCCAGTGGCCAAATTTTCTCTGGTCTTAGCTAGACTTAGTGCTTAGCCTTGTCGGATATTTACTTAGACTGTACTTTCAGTTTTCTTGTAGAATTCTTTCTCTCATTATATAGGAGCTGCTTTTGCACTCTCACATTGTTTTCACACTGGATGTATCCTCTAGTCCCATTGACCTACTTTTGTGGTCATTTGTTGGACATTAATGGTTAAGAACATGTTTTTCCTCATAGGAGGTCACAAGTTCAAATCCAGAGGGGGGTAGGGTATGTATACCTCCGTAGACTTTACCAGTCAAATCGCTGGGTGGAGGGGGGTCCCTTGTCCCACAAACAAGGGCGTCTCATACACCAATTTGGTGTTTGGCTAGGCCGTGACCTTAAAATTAGATTATTATTATTAATATTATTAATAAAATTATCTTATCTTATCTTATCTGGCCAGTGACCACATTTCCTCTAGCTGAAACTGCCTATTTTAACCAAAAGCAAATGCAGATCAGGATACAACAATAAGAGTGGAAGCCAGCACTCAAATCCCGCGAACACAATTGGTTTCGACGGGCCTTGTTATCCCCAATTTTAGGGATAACTAGGAGATCATGTCTCGAGGCCCACAGGTCCAAGACATGGAGTACCGAGAGCCGGATCAGCTTTTAGCATGGCCCTGGAGGGCCCATCTTTTCTCCCTTTCAGCGCCTCTACCTTGCCAGCAGCAGCAGCATCCATCACCATCAGCTTGGTCTTGTGTTAGAGATGGTTCTTGCTCCATGCGGTAATGAGTCTGGGTATCATAGTATGTGTCACTCTAATCTTCAAAACTTTTGAATATGTGCATTTAATTCCTTTTGTTTCTAACAAATGCTTGGATCTTACACTTGCCCGCTTGACCATGTTTGGGGGGATTGACAGGATGCCCAAGTAAGCCTGTGTCCGTAGGTTCTGGTTTGCCACTGGGGGGATTTCTGAAAAGCCATCGTTCGCTCCCTTCATAGCACCACTTTTTCATCTCACTTCCCGCTCACCTGTCCCATGACACTTGTCCAGGCACTAGGTTGACCTATCATTTGAGGATTGCACCTTACCTAGTGGGAAGAAGGGGCTAAAGGCCCAGAAGGTAAAAGCAAGCTAGCAAAAGATAAAAGCCTTAGAATAAAACCTCGAGATGCTTCACCCAGGGATCCCCGAGAAAGCAATAAAAGGCTTCTCAGCAAGAAACAAGAGGGACCCATAAAATAATAAAACAAGACATAGTCAGAGGATAGGGGGTCTCATCACGAGCCAGCCTATTAGGTCCATCGGTACCTAGCAGTATGACATTACCACTAGTTGGTTACCACGCCAGGGTAGTGACCCTTGGTTGCATGGCCAAGGGAAAGGGGGTCTCTTCACGAGCCAGCCTTCTCATTTCTGTGAAAGTACTTGTGGGTAACACTGTCACCATTGGTCACCACGCCAGGGCAGTGTCCCCGGATTAGCCTCTTGAAAAAAAAGCAATAAAGAATAAAAGGCATGAATGGGCTTGGAAAAAATTGCATCCAAGACAGGTGCAGCTCGCCTTCTACAAAGGCACCCACAGGTAAAGCTTTGCACCCTTTGTTCTCATTGCACCCACTTGCCTGGACATCCCTTATCCACATCACCCACTTGCATGGCTCAGATGAGGTCTCTTCCGGAAACTTTCCTCTTCCAGTGGACACTAGCCCAATAGGACGTCGTGTCACTTTCCCCAAACTTGTATTGCAAGCTTGTATAATGTCTTTGAGCTTTTAATTAGGGTAATAGG
>ML782092.1:212605-228605 GCA_009831015.1 Picea engelmannii | reverse complement strand
CATCTAGGGACTTATCTCAACCACCAAGGAACATATCCAAGGATCAATCCAAACACTGAGCAAGGATTCCCTGGAACACATCTAGGGGCCCTAGACACATCTAGGGACTTACTGCTTGGTCCAAGACCAAGAACCCCAGTCATTTATTGGGGGGCCTCATAAGGGTCTTTCTGCTTGGTTCTAGACCAAGAACCCCAGTCATCTACTAGGGGCCCTCACAAGGGTCTTTCTGCTTGGTTCTAGACCAAAAACCCCAGTCATCTACTGGGGGCCCTCACAAGGGTCTTTTGCCATGGCTCTCACTGTTTGGTCTCATACCAAGAAACCCCAGGAGTGTGATGGGGGCCCTAGTCTACAGCTAGGGTCTTTTCCATCCTCCGGAAAATGGCTCTTGCAGCTGCATTAATTTCAACATGCATCTTTTCCAGCAAGTTTTACTTGCTGATTTTCTGCAGATCTGAACCAGTTAAGGGGAGGTGTTGCCCATTTGGGGCCACAAATCATCAACAAACAACCTCCCAAGCAAGAGTATTGAATACCCTCTTCTTCTTCTACTTTCTCACATTGTAAGCAAGCCCAAAGAGAGTCTCTTGGGTTTGCATTTCTCAAGTTTACTAAACTTTCTGCGTTTTTTATTTATGTTTGCCTACAACTAGCAAAGAGGCTTGGCTTTGCCACCCATACTAAATCGTAAGGCTAGGATTTAGAAGTAATTTTTTGTTTTAAGCTTTTATTTTGTTGCCCCACTTGTCCTTAAAACAAGGTTGTGTGGCTAGATTTACTTGCTTTCTTTTCAAGTCAAGTTATTTGTTTTTTTCATTCTTTTGCCTACACCCTGAAAAGAGGATTGGCTTAGCCACCCATGCAGTATCATAAGGCTAGTTTAGCATGCTAAATGGTTAATGGTTTTATGCTTCTAGTTTCATTTAATTTCCTTTTTAGTTCATTATTTATATGTCATAATAGTTAGAAGCATTTCCTTTTTCATTCTTGTATAAGCACTTGGAAGCACTTTCATTTCTTGTACATTTTATTTAAGCACTTGTTATTTCATCTATTTAAGCTCTCAACACAAGTAATCTTAATTGTTAAATCAATCTACTCGTAGCTCTAGGAGTCTCAATAAATCTAGTAATTAGAGCACCCTATACTGATACAACTTTCGCCAACAAAAAGGAGGCTTGTGGAGGCTACTTGGGGCGCTAGATCAGGGATGATCCCATGGCACTAGGTGTCCCCCTTGTTGACTGCTCAAGTTTTCCGGGTTGACCTGTGGAGCTAGGGTAAGGCCTTGTTTGCCTTGCTTATTGAGCACCCAGCAATCATTTTGGCCATATCCTATTGGGTAAACAATATCCTGCCATCCGTCATTCTCAGGGACTTCAGGTTGCAATGAAACATGAAGGGGGACAGGGATACCAGGGACATGTTGGGGTTGGAAGGGAGGTCTTTCTGGCCTAGGTTGGACTATCCCTTGTCCAATCCAATTGAAAAATCCAGCTTGAACGAGCTGGTTTGACTCTTGTAGATCTGCATCAAAATGTATCGAGAATCTTGGCCTTCTAGGCCCTCTGTTCCAATTCTCTCTGCCCCTGTTATTTCGGCCATGGCTTCCTCTGCTGAAGAAACTCATCATGTATGTAGCGTTTATTAGCAGCTAGCTTCTTAAACAAACCATACATGACATCTCTTTAATATGAAACAAAGTTTGGCTTAGCGATCATATCAGACCCATGCAATCCAATCCATAAAATTCACTTAATACTTGTCAATGAGCAGGGGGTGAATAAGGGTTCTGGGATATCTGAGGGGGTTGTATTGAGCGGAAAAGTGATAAAATGGAAGGGAGTAAGAACATGATTACTGCTCAACAAATTATTAAACAATCGACTGTGCTACAATAACAAAATCATATCAGTTGTGATCCATCTCTGTGTTAGTTTTTAATTGTTGTAATACAGAGTTTTTATTTAATTTTAAGAACAGGGCGTGCAAAGTGAATCTCAAATTGTGAGCGGATTTGTATTGAGCGAAAAAGTGAGAATATGACAGGGAATTTGATGGATACTGTTCATAAAATAAATCAAATAACTTAACAATCATAACTCTGTATTAAAATCAATACATAAAACACCAACATTCTATGTTCCTCAATTGTATACAAAACTGTTTTGTTGTTTCAACAACTAAATTTCCCAAAATTCCTTAATTCATAACAATCTGTGTGATCATACTTATAAAAAACTTTTTCCATTCAACAGTATTGTTTGACAAAACTCTGATCCCTTCTTTTTTTTAGACAGAATAATTAAAACATGCACAGCAAGATGTTCAACATCTATCCCTGATAATCCATAATGCGCCATGATAACAATCAACATCCATTGTTTATCAATCAATAATCGGGCCCAATTAAAATGTATCAGGTTTTTTTTCAAACGTGAACAGACTTCAAAATATGCTCGATTATACATAGTCTTCTTCATATCGATCACAGACTTCAAAATATGCCTAACTTGCCAGAACCCTGATCAGGCTTAGCAAAACCACACAGATGTTTCCAAGACCACGCTGGTTAAAACACAGTGAGCGAAACCCTAATGAAAAGGAAAACAGCCCTCGACTGTATGCAAGTGCTTGTTTCATTCTTTCTAATAATTTTATCATACAAGGACGAGACAGAGACTCGACAAGAGAGCACGTGTTTTAAAGACCTCCATAACCATGTCACTGATACTCAATACTTGACAACCCCAGAAGGTGCCCGAGGTGAGCAAAAACAATGGAGTTTAAATCAAGCTCTGTCAAAATCAAATGCAGGGAAGCAACAAGAGTTCATTCATCTTTAAACAACAACACAGAGAGCTGAAGGTCTTCCGAGACTTATATCAACCATAGGCAAAAAAAATACTTTTCGAAAAAGACACAGCAGTGAGCCACAGTCTTAATTATAACTCCAAGTCCTGGACGGAACCAATGGTTAACACCCAAGGAGAGCGAAGACAAGTAGAGTAAAATAACCCAGTGCACACGGTGCATTTAACAGTTGCAGAGGAGTAGCGAGGGTTAATTTAACAGTGGTGGTTACATATAAATAACACAGAGATATAACATCCTTTTCCAATTCTTAAGAGCCGAACAACTTGACAGCAACACTAGTGAGGACACACTCGCCAGAACACTCAGATACAATCTTGTATCAATCCACAACCATACAAACATGTATTAACGTTAGGGCCAACCAAGACTGGATCTTGGGATACTTCGGTGAAAAGACTGTAAGAACGGGCCAACAACCATGACTCGGGGTTTCAAGAAATAACACAGCAACTGTTGGCAATTCCTCTGCGACTAGGTAAGGGTTACCACCACGACTGTGAGGGAACAAGTCAAATGACTGTAATACACAAAACGAAACCCTCCATCATCACCGTTCACTTATTATTCCACAGAGACCCATCATGATACTAAACTGACCAAGCAAACAACCAATGTGCAACTTAAAATACCCATTCCTTTGTTTGCAATCCCAACATTTTACAGTCATCACAAAGAGCCATAACACACATCTACACAGTCGAAATCTTCAAGAACACACAAAATCCAAGCATCACTGAGCCATCATTTGGTTCATACAACAGAGAATACATCATGGATGGAGAGTCTTGCCGTCCTTATACACACTTGCAGACGTGAGCTAAGTCCTGCTCACTTAGTGTGTCCTCGGACGCACAATGCCTAGGTTCAAAGTCCACACTGTCACTTTGACTTGAACCTCTTTCGTTTAGGCTAACTCCTAGGGAAGCCAAGGGGGGTAGACCCTAGTTACTAGATGAGATTTACAATTAAGTGTTCTAGGAGTTGGTTTTAACTGGTTAAAAGGTTAAGGGGAATCTAGCCTAAGATGTCAATCAGCAAATGCAAGATGCAACTATCTAAGTATGAGAGTCAGACCTTTTCATAAGGCAACTAAGACTAGTGCCTAAGATTGGGCAATGGGGTCAACTAAGTTAGGGGGGTATTCGTTACAAGATAATTACAAGTTACAAAATATTACAAAAAGATAGATAGAATTAGATACAAAAGAATATCTAACATATACAGATTAAGACTAGATACAAAATATTAACAAATGCTTGAAATGTGCAGGAAAGAAGATATTCAAAGATGAACAACCATCAACACATCAAGCCAAGCATGCTCACAACAGATAGACTTATGTTGGACTACTTTTCAATGGACAAGAGACGCAAAGCACTCAAGACCCAATCAAGAAAATGCCTCCAGGTGGATGCGCACTTCTTGAAGGATCACACCACAAGTACAAGAATTAAGGATAGATGAAAAACGTGGAAAGCAAAATATTCCCAAAGAAATATTTAACCACTTAGATATTATTTCTACAACATATCAAAGATAGCTTGCATATGAATGTAAATGGAAAGACAGTGAGATCAGTGAGCTTGCAAGTGTGTAATTCTATTGTTGATGTTGTAGATTGAAAATTAAATTAAGTGATTAAGTGAGATTAATTTTAGCCCTGTCTAGGTGTCTACCCAAAAACTCTCCTCCCCCTATTACCAAGTGGTTGTTGGATGCTCAAGAAGTGAGGCAACGAGGCATAGCCTAGCTTCACAGGTCAACCCTAAGGCCGAGTACTCCGGAAAACTTTCCGTGGCTTTCCTCAAAACCCCAGTTTTTTAAATGGCGAAGATGGTGAGTTAAGGTGTCATATTAGGTCTAATTAGTTTATTTTAGACCTATGAGCTAAATATTGCGAAGTGTGATTGAATGCTTGTAGCTTGCTCAACAAAGGATTGCCAAAATACTGAAATTGAAAGATAAGAAGGCTGATGCCTTTAAACAATGAAGTTGCAAATTTAGTTCTTAAGTCGTTTGAATTATTGCATGTAGATGTAAGAACTAAAATGCTTGTGAAACTGAGATCTAAAAACGATGAAGGTTGAGGCCTTTAAACAAATGGATTGCAAGTTAAAATTTAGTTTCCGGAAAAGGCCTTGGGGACCCAAACCAGAATTAACGATTGAGTTTTTAGTTTATTAGATTGCACATGTGAAGTGTAAGAACTGAAAGTAACTTGCGGAATTGTAACAGATGATTACTTTATGTCTTCATGAAACCAGTGTTAACATGCGCATGTGTAAGATAAAGATTAGATAAACTAAAACTTGCATGCAATGGAAAAAAGAGATATAATCTAAGCCACCACGGGCTCTAAGCTAGCATGTGTTAAGTGTGAGATCTACTCTAGATTATTTTAGCTTTAAGCATGCATGTAGAAATCACAACTAATCTAGCTGAATTAAGCAAGGAAAGACAGAAAAGAAAACTAATCTAAACTTGCAAAGTAAAGACTGAAGGAAAGGAAAGCAAGCCGCTTGGGTACAACTCCTTTGGGCTTGCGTTTACAACATTTCAGAGAGGAAAGAAAGATGAGAAATTGTTACCACTTCAAGGAGTTTTTCTGAGGGTGTGTTGTGTATGAAAATTGGGCAGCATGCCCTCTTGTCCTGGTAAGAACCTGCAAAAATCAGCAAGCTATTGCTTACTGATTTGAGCTGCAACACACTCAGCAAAGTTATGAAATTTATGTTTTTAGGCAGAAATTTCGTGCATACAAAAACCAGAAAATTGTATTTATTAAGTGACCAATCTAAACATGTTAGATACCAAAAACCGAATCTAAAAGAATGAGGAAGAGGGACGGAGAATGCTAGTGAAGTGTAAGCGAAGATGAGGGTACATTCGTCCTTGAAGCTATCCCAACTACTTCATAGAGGTGACCTGCAAAACTTAAACCAGAAGTGAGATGGAACAACAGATAATATCCTGCATACATAGACAATACAACATAGTTTCTATTATATAAGCATGCACAAAATATATAGGTGGGAAACTACACTATTGCCTCACCTAGCCTAGTAAACTAATTTACTTGAGCAACTATTTACCAAAACACATAAAGATTCAGAATAATATCACCTCACGATGAGTGGCAAATTCAGACTAAACGCCATAGTATCCTCCAAAGCAGTTTCTATATTATTAAATGGGAAGAGGTTGTACCATCAATGCTGCTACAAGCTCTTCAAGAACCAAAACCAGTGAAGCAATGTTAAAGTAATGAGAGAGAGAGAGAGATGGGAAAAATTCGGTAGCATAACAATACTGTGAAGAATGATGTCAAATGAGGAAGTGAGAGATCTCTTAAATAACCTTGGGGGACCAAGAGACCCCTCTTGGATCTTTGACAAGTGTCAAAGATCCAAAGGGAAAGACAACTCATTGAGGAAAGCAACCAATGAGATGACAGGGTTTTAGGGTAAGGCGAAAATGGAAAGAAGAGTTGGATGGGTGAAAAAAGAAAAATACGCAAAGCACTCAAGACCCAATCAAGAAAATGCCTCCAGGTGGATGCACATTTCTTGAAGGATCACACCACAAGTACAAGAATTAAGGATAGATGAAAAACGTGGAAAGCAAAATATTCCCAATGAAAGATTTAACCACTTAGATATTATTTCTACAGCACATCAAAGATAGCTTGCATATGAATGTAAATTGAAAGACAGTGAGATCRGTGAGCTTGCAAGTGTGTAATTGTATTACTGATGTTGTAGATTGAAAATTAAATTAAGTGATTAAGTGTGAGATTAATTTTAGCCCTATCTAGGTGTCAACCCAAAAACTCTCCTCCCCTTGTTGGATGCTCAAGAAGTGAGGCAACGAGGCCTACCCTAGCTTCACAGGTCAACCCTAAGGCCAAGTACTCCGGAAAACTTTCCGTGGCTTTCCTCAAAACCCCAGTTTTTTAAATGGCAAAGATGGTGAGTTAAGGTGTCTTATTAAGTCTAATTAGTTTATTTTAGACCTATAAGTTAAATACTACGAAGTGTGATTGAGTGCTTGTAGCTTGCTCAACAAAGGATTGCCAAAATACTGAAACTGAAAGATAAGAAGGTTGATGCCTTTAAACAATGAAGTTGCAAATTTAGTTCTTAAGTCGTTTGAATTATTGCATGTAGATGTAAGAACTAAAATGCTTGTGAAACTGAGTTCTGAAAATGATGAAGGCTGAGGCCTTTAAACAAATGGATTGCAAGTTAAAATTTAGTTTCCGAGGCCTTGGGGACCCAAACCAGAATTAACGATTGAGTTCTTAGTTTATTAGATTGCACATGTGAAGTGTAAGAACTAAAAGTAACGTGCGGAATTGTAACAGATGATTACTTTATGCCTTCATGAAACCAGTGTTAGCATGCGCATGTGTAAGATAAAGATTAGATTAACTGAAACTTGCATGCAATGGAAAAAAGAGATCTAATCTAAGCCACCACGGGCTCTAAGCTAACATGTGTTAAGTGTAAGATCTACTCTAGATTATTTTAGCTTTAAGCATGCATGTAGAAATCACAACTAATCTAGCTAAACTAAGCAAGGAAAGACAAAAAAGAAAACTAACCTAAACTTCCAAAGTAAAGACTAAAGGAAAGGAAAGCAAACCGTTTGGGTACAACTCCTTTGGGCTTGCATTTACAATATTTTAGAGAGGAAAGAAAGATGAGAAACTGTTCCACTTCAAGGAGTTTTTCTGAGAGTGTGTTGTGTATGAAAATTGGGCAGCATGCCCTCTTGTCCTGGTAAGAACCTGCAAAAATCAGCAAGCTATTGCTTGCTGATTTGAGCTGCAACACACTCAGCAAAGTTATGAAATTTCTGTTTTTAGGCAGAAATTTCAGGCATACAAAAACCAGAAAATTGTATTTATTAAGTGACCAATCTAAGCATGTTAGATACCAAAAACTGAATCTGAAAGAGTAAGGAAGAGGGACAGAGAATGCTAGTGAAGTGTAAGCAAAGATGAGGGTATATTCGTCCTTGAAGCTATCCCAACAACTTCATAGAGGTGACCTGCAAAACTTAAACCAGAAGTGAGATGGAACAACAGATAATATCTTGCATGCAGAGACAATACAACATAGTTTCTATTATATAAGCATGCACAAAATATATAGGTGGGAAACTACACTATTGCCTCACCTAGCCTAGTAAACTAATTTACTTGAGCAACTATTTACCAAAACACATAAAGATTCARAATGATATCACCTCACAATGAGTGGCAAATTCAAACTAATCTTGAACGCCATAGTATCCTCCAAAGCAGTTTATGTATTATTAAATGGGAAAAGGTTGTACCATCAATGCTGCTACAAGCTCTTCAAGAACCAAAACCAGCGAAGCAATGTGAAAGTAATGAGAGAGAGAGAGAGATGGGAAGAATTCGGTAGCATAACAATACTGTGAAGAATGATGTCAAATGAGGGAGTGAGAGGTCTCTTAAATAGCCTTGAGGGACCAAGAGACCCCTCTTGGATCTTTGACAAGTGTCAAAGATCCAAAGGGAAAGACAACTCATTGAGGAAAGAAACCAATGAGATGACAGGCTTTTAGGGTAAGGCGAAAATGGAAAGAAGAGTTGGATGGGTGAAAAAAGCAATGGCAAGTGAGTCGTATTGGCTGGAGAGAAAACCCACGCTTTCTTTCCAAGTAATTTCCAATTAAATGCTTAACATTTCCTCTTTTACGTGTGGCATTCCCATTTTTCAAAGGAAAAAATGTGTTAGTTATCAAGGCAATACGTGAGGATTTGGAAAGAGCATGGAGGAAGGGAATATGAATAAAAGTAGGGGCCCCACGCATCAAATAAAGGGGTTTTCCCAGCTTACGTGGGAGTGGGGACGCAAATCCAAAAGGAATGTGTGAGGTGAGGAAAACGCGTGAGGTTTAGAGTGGATGCGTGAGGGTGAAGTGTGTCATACACACTCTTAAGTGTGATGTGAGTGGGTAAGGAGGGACGTACATGGAGGAGGAGAGGGCCCACGAATTCATTTAAGTAGAGTTTCCATATCTATGTGAGTTAGTGTGTGAGGTAGGTTTACATGAGGAAAGGGGGACGTAAGGTGAGTGTGGGAGGAGTGTGGTAGCCACACTCCAAAGGATGGTGATGGGTAGAGGGAAGGCGTACCTCATGAGGAGGGGCCCTCAACCAAATTAAACAAACATTTAAAGCTCACATGGGAGGGTGTACGTATCCCTTAATTGGGAATTAATTAAAATGTAATTTTAATTAAATGGGGGCTTGAAAGGGTAGGAAAGACATGGTGGGGTCCCTCTCATCATTATTTGCCACTTACTTCACTTAATTTGACTCATTATTACAAAATTTACATTTTCCCATGTTCTGGGTTTGGCAATTAAATCGTCGTTTTTCCGAAAAACTCCTAAGTGGACAAACAACCTAGCAAAACTTGTCCGACGAAGTTGAAACTGGGTCCACGGGTGTAGGAGGTCTCATTATCTTTCTTTAGAGTACAAATACCCCGATCAAAAATCTCGGGACCTAAGTTTTACATTAATTACCCGGAATTAATTAATTAATTAATCAATTAATTAATTCGGAACCTTAAAAAAAACCTAGCTATACTTGACAAAATTTCGTGTGCTGTCTTACATGGTCATTTACAACATTCCTAAACACTAGCTACCTACGAATGACTTCATTAGAACGTCTTCCACCACTTTGGAGGATTTTTTGGGTGGGAGTGAAAAACTCAAGGGAGATTAACCCGGCTGGTTAGGCCACATTAACCTCCTGAAGATAAAAAAACACTTAGTGAAAAGAACTCTCTTAATGAAGAAACCCTAAGGCAACTGACCTAACATGATCCATGTAGACCCATTACATTATAAACCCGCGCATGGGTGTGGTGATCCCGCTTACAAAACTGTGTGTTGGAGCAAAAAATGCCCTGTAGAACCAATTAGTCTTTGACATATTTGCATCTGTTGATGCATATCTTCATGGTACATGGAGTTGACCCCCTAGTTGAAGAGGCGGTCAACAGAGAGGAAAAGAATCATATATGTGGCAAAACGCTTAAATGGCGAGTTGGTCGAGCCTTCTTTCTTCCAGGAGCCTGAAAATGCAGAGATTCAGAACCAACAGAGCGAAAAAAACAACAATGGAACAATGCCAGGGTGACAGGCGAGAGGGAAAGTATGGAGTGACGTGCAGTAAATGCACGTCGCTTCCATCACCTAGCTCATTCAATTCGAAGTACGAGACAGCTCAATAACCAATGTGAATTCAATGCCAAACCATCGTGAAATCTGAGACGATATCCATTGCATAGTGCGCGATCCAATATAATTTACACGCTAACCCTTGCCATAACTCCATGCCATAATACATATTAAAAATCTTATATGCGCCTCCATTCAAATCTCATGAAATTTGCATAGTCCACTAACCAACAAGTAGCATAATAGTTAGGACTAACACTAATATCCCTTAACTTTTCCATTTGAACTTGCATATAGTTTTTTATTATAGCTCAAACATATAACTTATTTCCCTTTGTTACACTTTAGTATCTTTTCATAGGTTTTTTTCTTTGTTTTGATCATGCTACCATTAGAATATCCTTTGTATATATGTGGCCAGGTAATCAACATAAGAATTAGTAACAAAGTTGTAACATAGCAATTGTAACAACATCACCCTCATACACATATAACCTTTTCAATATTGTGAGTGATTACCAAGAGTGTTCCACAATAATGCATTATCCACTTATTATCATGCCTATATGAAATTAAGACTGCATCGTAAAAAATGTAGGATTGTGTAGGCAGCATCAAAAACAGTAGCAAAACATGTGTAATATGTCTATCATTGCGCCTCTAGTCTACAAGGAGGTCCCACCTACTAGTATTATATTATTAGCATAGTTAAATAATAGTGTTTTAGCAATACTTTGCGAACGGAATTCATCGTTGCAATTTTAATCGTCAACACATCTTTCCTTTCTTTTGTAAATCTGTAAGTAGTTGTATCTTTGTATATTGCTAACTCATCTAGCTATTCTTTATTGTTGTAGTTGTATCTCATTAAAATTGTAAAATTATTGTTCATTTGTACTTGGATCTTTTGTTGTAACTTAATTGACCCCATTGCCCAACCTTAGGCACTAATCATAGTTGACTTAGGGAAAGGGTTGTTTTTCATTAAAGGTTTGCATTGCATTGTTGCCTCTCATATAGGCTAGTTTCTCCCTACCTTTAACAAACTAAAATTAACTCCTAGAATTCATCTAATAATTCACATAATAACTAGAGTCTACCCCCCTTAGATTCCCGCCTCTCATATAGGCTAGTTTCCCCCTACCTTTAACAAACTAAAATTAACTCCTAGAATTCATCTAATAATTCACATAGTAGCTAGGGTCTACCCCCCTTGGATTCCCTAGGAGTAAGCTTAGACGAAAGAAATCCAAATCGAGGTGACAGTGGGTTTGGATTTAGGCATTGTGCCTCCAAGGACACAGTAAGTGGATTGAGACTTTTTCCACGTTTGCAAGTGTGTATAAGGACGGCAATATGCCTTTTAATTTAGATCCATTGGATGATAAATCTATGCATTGGATTGTTGAAATTAATGTAGTCATGCCTCGGCTTCTCATAACCACGTGGGACACTCCAACCCTTGACCCTTGACCACAACAGAATCAGTTATAGAAATTGACAATACCGTTTTTATGGTTTGAAGTTTCTTTATTGTAAATTATGCAGTCCTAGTCATTGTTGGGTATGTGTTGTATTCTTTGCAGGACTGTGAGTCCCCCTATTAGGGATTTATTCGCAAAAAAATGGGGGATTATTCGCGAAATTTTTGCGCGGTCTTTCGCCTTTGGCAGAGGCAGTTTTTCACCTTTGACGGTTTAGTGGCGCACGGTATTTCAATTTTCAGCCCATGATTTTCTAATTCCAATTAAGGAATTAAGGTTGTAATCTAATATGGGTCAATGGATTAGGGGTTTTTTGAATGTTGTAGGATCTTATATATTATATTGTAAACAATGACGTTGTATTATGAATAGAATTAGAGGTATGGCTCTAAAACAGATTGTTGGTTTTCTCAATTGGGTTTCCAGGGTAAATCTCTGTATATATGTGTGATTGCAATTGTTTTCTTTTCTGTGTTAAAAATATGTGTGTGCATTGCATTAATGTAAAAGGTTTAAAACTTACATTTGGTATCAAAGCAATTATTAGCTTCAAGGGGACACCTTTGTGGCTAAGGGTTTGGCTCGAGTCCATGATAAACCTTGTTACAGTGGGAGCTCTGCGGTATCGATTCTTGAGGTGAAAAGAATGATGAATTTCCAGATTCTTAGATCTGATAGTAATTGTTTTATAATTTCAATGCAAAATTTCCTTTTATGCCATAGTTATGATAGAATAACTTTACATTAAAAAATTTCCTTTTATGCCACGGTTATGATAGAATAACTTTACACTAAAAATCTCAACTATTACAATGCAGCGGAAATAACAAGATCTAGAAATATTAACCATGCATAGTAGACACAAGAACACAAGAATTTATCCTGGGAAACCCAACCTTGGGAGAAAACCCAGCAACCTTTCTTATAGAAGAATCAATTCAAGAGTTTACAAGTTTATCACCATCAAAATAGACCAAGAGATATCAAAGAGTCACCTCCCAAGCCTAGTGCAACTCCAAAGAGATAGCGCACAAGATAGAATACCAAGAACTTAAAGTTGCAACGATATTTACCCCAGATAAGACCTCCTTGAAACTTGCACCTTCTTTCTTGAGTGAGAGATGAGTGAGTGAGTGAGTGTATCAAATGAAATGAAATGAACCTTTATTTATATTTGTCAAGTCACTTGTCCTTTTCATGTGGGGCCGACTTCTCTTCCTGGGTCTTCAATTTTACTTTATTGTTTTATGTCTTTTACTTGTGGAGGCCGACTTCTCTTCTTGGGTTTTCAATTACTTCATGGGGCTTCTTTA
Organism: Picea engelmannii; assembly: GCA_009831015.1. NCBI lineage: Eukaryota > Viridiplantae > Streptophyta > Pinopsida > Pinales > Pinaceae > Picea > Picea engelmannii. The sequence goes on along the minus strand of ML782092.1, from coordinate 215,701 downwards.
ATGGTCAAACGGGCATCGTCTTGTCTTCTTGACACTTATTCTTTTCTAGAAAGGTTGTCCTTGAGCCTGGTTAATGTAATCTTCTCTAGAATGCACCTAGTTGATGTGTTCATTTCCCACATAGCACCTCGAGTCTTCGTCAATCCTTGTCAAGTCACATGATCAAGTCATATGGCCATCTAAGGAGAATGTCTACTTGATGCTAATACATGGAGAACATCAATGCACTACGCCAATTTTCTTAGCCAAGTCACATGGCCATCTAAGGAGAATGTCTGCCTGATGCATATGTGCCTCGAGTCTTTGTCGGTCCTTATCAAGTCACTTGATCAAGGATAAGACTATGCCTGAGCCATTCTCCTTAGCCAAGTCACATGACCAATTTGAGGAGAATGTTTGTCGATGTTTCGCAAAACATCAACACTCCCTCTCGGCGAGGGAGACATTCTACATCACGCCAAGCTTGTCCCTGAAGTATTCGAACTTCGACTTCGACAGAGGTTTGGTGAGAATGTCTGCAATCTACTCATCTGTGGATATGTACTAGAGCTTTACTGCTCCCTTCTGTACCATGCTTCTGTTGAATTATATAGCTTTCGAAGCTATTTTCCTTATTGTAACTAACCATGTAAATAAAGTTTTGATATAGTGTTAACTTTATGTCAAGCATCAAACAAATGACAAGTTTCAACCTTATGCCAAGACAACCTTATGCCATGTGTCAACCTCGTAGCACCTCTAAGAAGGTTGCTTAGGGCAATTGTAGTGGCCAGCTTAGGGAGGTTGCTTACGAGGGTTGCTTAGGGCGCTTGGAGTGGCCAGCTTAGGGGGGTTGCTTAGGGTGGTGGTATGACAGTTGTTATGCAGTTGTCATACAATCCTAAGACAGCAGTTTAGGGCAGCCTCTAGAAGAGACAAAGGAAGTGACCTTTGGGAGCATTAGGAGGTGGATCTTGGCAGCCAAAGGAGGGCAGGTATGACAGTTGTTATACAGCAGTCATACATTCATAGGGGGCTGCTTAGAGCAGCCAAACCAACCTATAAAAAGGGGCTTTCACTTAAAATTTGGATACCTTTGTTTTGTTTGAGACTTCTGCTGAGACAAGGCATCTATTTGTTGAAGTATTTTGTTGGTATATCACTGATATCTACTAGAATCTTCTGCTGATATATGGCTTCCAGTTGTTGGAGTCCTCTGTTGGTATATGGCAGCTACTTGTTGAAGTATATTGCCGATACAAGCACTCTATTCTTGTTGATGTCTTTTGTTGTTCCTTGTTGATATAAGGCTGCTACAAATACTGTGTTAAAGCTGCCATAAGTCTGCTACAGCAAGAAGGAAAGTCAGTTATATTTTGGTGATTTTGTCAAGTTGTTACAGTAAGTGTTGGTTCAGCTATTTGTGAAGTTTGTAAGTGTTGAAACAGAGGTATTGTTTCAGCCCTCTGAGTCCTAGCAAGGTACTCTAAAGTCTTGTACTGGTATTGTACTTTGTTGAAGAATCTAAAGAGAAGCTTTGGTTGGGTTTTCTACCCCAAAAGGGTTTCCCAGGGTATACTTGTGTTCTCTCTATGATTGTCTCACTTTCAGTGATCCTCATATATGCAGATGTATTGATATGTTGGTTGTATGATGTAAAAAAGTTTTAAATTTACCTACATGCATCAGTTTTTCAACAACTTCGACCTGTCATAAAATACTGGATTTTCCGAAAGCTTGGCATAGTTTTGGTTATCACAATGTATGAAGGTCGTCTCTAGCTACTAATCAAATAGTCCTGCAAGTAATTTTCGGAGACATATTGCTTCACAACTTGCAACACTGGATGCGATATACTCTGCTTCTGTTGTAATGAGTGCTACAGAAGTCTGCTTCCTACTAATCCAGGATATCATAGTTGGTCCTAAGCTGATGGACACTCTCTATATACCCTAATCATCTTTTCTTCATTGAAAGGTTCAGATCTCGGACCTCAGACCTCTGATGGACACTCTCTATATACCCTAATCAGCTTTTCTTCATTGAAAGGTTCAGATCTCGGACCTCGAACCTCTGATGGACACTCTTTATATACCCTAATCAGCTTTTCTTCATTGAAAGGTTCAGAAATTGCGGAAAAAGACTCTAGTATACCGAGGGACTCTCGAATTGACAGACTCTCTACCCTACACATGACCTCGGACCCTCTTTTATTCACAATGACTCTTTCTTCATGGAAGTATTGTTCAGCACACCAACCTCTAAATTCGGGAAACAAGAAAGCAATTTCGACGGCATAAGGGACAATGGTGGCATGGACTGCTTCAAAGAATGGTATACTTCTTCCTACTTCATCGAACAGGTTGCTTCTGGACACAGAGATAGGAGAAATAGTGATTTTGGTATCAAAAACTTCTGAATCTCGGTCAATTAGGGCTTCTTCATTTGCCACATGATCTTGTTCTGTTACTAAAGTTATGATGGGATCCATGGTTATGATGAAAAATACCTAGAAGCGAGCGGCAATGAAATTGGAGGGACAATTGAGGCAAGAAAAAGCATCTAGCAGAGCTTGGCAGACTCAGCTCAAGAGGTTGGAATCTGAAGGCCCCCAAGGGTTGAAATCCTCATTGGATGAGAAAGACAAATTAATTCAAAGTTTGAAGAAGAAATTGAAAATGTCTGCTACAGAGCATCCACAAACAGCAGAATTGGTTGCTCTAGAACAAGAAAAGGAAACACTTCGTCAAGAGGCATTGGACTACAAGGCTAGGGTGTTGCAGCTAGAACAAGAAAAGGTGAAATGGTCACAAGGGCAAACAGAATTGTTAAACAAGGTTGTAGTATTAGCTCCTACTGCAGAAGTTGGGTTGAACAGTGAAGGACATGTCCAGGCTATGTCACAAGTTAGCCTGAAAGAAGGAGAAATCAAAGGGATGAAAGGAAGCATAGAGAAATTGAAGCAGGAAATGCAAGTAAAGGATGAAAGGATAGTGTTGAATTTAATGCAGCTGCAAGAGCCATTCTCCTAGAGGATGGCATAAGACCCTAGTTGTGGACAAGGGCCCCCAGTACACTCCTGCGGTTCTTGGTCTGGGACCAAGTGTTAAAATTTCA
>ML782092.1:200718-210970 GCA_009831015.1 Picea engelmannii | reverse complement strand
TACAATCCTAAGACAACATTTTAGGGCAGCCTCTAGAAGAGACAAAGGAAGTGACCTTTGGGAGCATTAGGAGGTGGCTCTTGGGAGCTTTAGGAGGTGACTCTTGGCAGCCAAAGGAGGGCAGGTATGACAGTTGTTATACAACAGTCATACATTCATAGGGGGTTGCTTAGGGCAGCCAAACCAACCTATAAAAAGGGGCTTTCACTTAACATTTGGATACCTTTGTTTTGTTCGAGACTTCTGCTGAGGTAATTCATCTATTTGTTGAAGAATTTTGTTGGTATATCACTGATATCTACTGGAATCTTATGTTGGTATAGCAAATAAAGAAATGCTTCTAAAATCTAAAGATATCACATGAAACTTAAAAGTAGAAGCAAGAAAGCATCAACTATTTACCTAACCTTACGATTTAGCATGGTTGGCTAGGCCAAACACTTTGCTAGGTGTAGGCAACAAATAAAGAATTATATAACTTGAAAAGAAATCTTAACTACTTGCAGCCACAACAAGTGCACGAGGTGGAGGACAAAGCCTACCGGTTTTGTGCCCAAGTGGGTAAAAAATAAAAGCTTGGAAAGAAAAGAACTTGGAAATAAACTAATCCTAGCCACACATCATTGTCTTAAGGACAAGTGGGGCAAACTAGAAAATAAATTGCAATGCTAAAAATAAAACTTAAACTAGCCTTACGATTTAGCATGGTTGGCTTGGCCAAACACTATGCTAGGTGTAGGCAAACAAAGAAATGGAAATTGCAGAAATTTAAAACTTTGGAGAAATGCAAGTCCTAGAGACTCTCTTGGGGCTTGCTTAAAATGGAGAAAAGAAGAAGAAGGGTTGGGAATATGTTGTCCCAACTTAGGAGGTTATTCTTTGACTTGTAAGTGCCCCAAATGGGTTGTAGATCCTCCCTTATGTCATCAACCTGCAAAAAATCAGCAAGAAAAAGCTTGTTGGAAATGCTGCAAAATATGACAAAAAGTTGTGAAAATTTCTATTATTAAAACCAGAAATTTTCTGTGTAAATTTCTGCAAGTTATAAGCATATAAATGACCTATCCTAACATATTAGAATGCCAAAATATTAGGGAAATGAACAGCAAGAAGAAACAGAAAACTTTAAAGGGTAAATGTGGGTGAAATGGAAGATTTTCAGATCTGAAATATTCTATTAAAACCCTAGGCAACCTTGCCAATCTTCAATGTTAAGCTACAAGAAACAATAGGAAGTGAGTAGATCTAGATATTAAATCAAAATACTTTGAAATAACTAAATAGATGTTCACTAGATCTATGACAATACTATCATAAACCTACACAAGAAAAATACTTTGCTCAATATTCCTACTATAGATCTCAAAGCTATGCATGTAAAAAGAAGAACATTAAGGAACAAGATCACCTCATGAAAAGTATGGCACCAAGAAGACTCTCAACACGATATGTCCTCCAAAGATTTCCTTTATTCAATAGCAAGCTTGAGCAAATACTTGCCACAAACTTGAGAGAAGAATAAGAGCAAAAGAGAACAAGAGCAAAGAGTGGGAGAGGAGAGATTTTGGCATGGTAACAATGCACCGAGAATAGATGTCTAAAATGAGGGAGGGGAGGTCTTTATTTATACCTAGGAGCCAAGAGCTACCCCTCTTGGATGCTCTCCAAGTGGTCATCAATCAAGAGTCATTGAGCATCTCAAGGGGGGCGTACTTTTAGGGTTTTGAGCAAGTTAGGGTTTTGGTAGATGAGTGAGGGGGTGAAGTGGCACCTTTTTTACTTTGTCCAACAGCAAATTAGACTTTGGGGAGTGAACTTAGGGAAAAAGCAAGTTTCTTCATTTAATTTTTCACTTCGCTTGACTTTCTCCTCAAGGGGGGGTCACTTTTCTTAGGGAGATGATTGGTATGAAGTGGGGGTTAGATGAGGGGGGTTTCTAAGTTAGGAAAAGTGTTTCTATAACTTAGGAAATGGGTTTCGAATCATCTCCCACTCTTTCTCTAACCTTTTTGCTTCATTATTTACAAAAATTGACATTTTGACTTTGTCAATTGAGCAATTAAATTGCTGACTCTAGACTGACTTGGACTCCTAGTGGACAAAGACCTAGCAAAACTTGTCCAATTGAGTTGAAACTTGGTCCAAGGGTGTAGGAGGTCTCATTCCATTTCTTTTGAGTATAAATACCCCTATCAAAATCCTCGAGACCTAGCTTTTACATTTTTATATCAAAAATAATTAAAATTACCATTGACTAGGTAATTTTAAAAAATTAAAAAAAACTATTAAAACTCGACGGAATTCCGCAAGACTCTAAGAGATGTCTAGCATGGTCATTTACAATATTCCTAGACCCTAGTCACCCATAGGGCTCGATCATTAGAACGCCTTTCACCACTTTGGAGGATTATTGTGGGAGTGAAAAACTCAAAGGTAATTAAAAAGTCTGCTAAGGCCAAATTAATTACCTGAGGAAAAAAAAACACTCAATGAAAGGATTTCCCTAATAATAAAGTCCTCGGCAACTAACCTACAATAGAATCCATGCAGACCCATTACATTATTATCCCACGCAGGGGAGCGGAAATTCCATTTACAAAATGAAGTGTTGAGGCCAAAAATGCCTTGTAGAACCAGTAAGTCTTCACACTTGGTTGCACCATTAGGTACATAGCTTCATGGCACATGGAGTTGACCCCCTAGTTGAAATAGGTGGTCAACACCTCCTCGAGAGTCTTATCTTTCAATATCCGATGAGGACTTCTGTTCTGAATATAGACTGTTGTGTTGGATGCTTATGCCCATAAGAACATGGGTAGATTTTGATCATGAATCATTTCCTTGACTGCCTCCATGATAGACTTGTTCTTCCTTTCTACAACACCATTTTGTTGGGGGTTGTAAGGAACTATCAACTCCCTCTTCATCCCTTCTTTTTTGCAGAAATCGTTGAAGTCTTTGGAAGTATATTCCCCTCCATTATCTGTTCTTAAAACCTTGAGCTTCTTCCTCGTCAAGTTCTCCACCTGAGCCTTGAAATTCAACCTCTTCTCCCTAGGAACATGGATGTAAACCGAACAACCAAAGATCCTCAAATGCCCCATCTCTAGTCTGACTCCTGTGGATGCCTCCTCGGGAGTATTGTCCTCCAAGATCCTATGAGGACTCTTGTTTAGAACATGGACTGTCGTGTTGCACTCCTCTGCCCAAAACAACATGGGTAGATCATGGTCATGTAGCATCGCCCTGGCAGCCTCTACTATGGGTTGGTTATTCTTTTCCACAACCTCATTCTGTTGTGGGTTGAAAGGCACTAACAGCTCCCTCTTAATCCCTGCCTCCTTGCAGAAATCCCTGAACTCATTGAAGGTATACTCACGTCCATTATCGAACCTCAAGACCTTGATCTTCTTCCATGTTTGATTCTCCACCAGAGCCCTAAACTCCCTGAATCAACAGAAGACCTCGTCCTTGGTCTTGATGAAGAAAATCCATGCCCTAGAATAATCATCAACGAAAGTTACAAAATACAAGTAACCACTCGAAGACAGAACTGACATCGATCCACACACATCTGAATGTATTAGGTCCAAGATTCCCTCGGACCTACTGTCATTGCTTGGAAAAGCAGCCTTAGCATTATTGACGAGTGCACAACCCCTGCATTCTCCCTTGTGCTCTGCTCCAAACTCTGGAAGACCTATAACCATCCTCCTCAATACTGGCAAAGCCTTGTATTGCAGGTGTCTTAATCGTCGGTTCCAAAGCTCACATAGACTATCACTGTTATGTACCAAGGCCTAGATTGGTTTTCCAGTCAACTTATAAAGACTACCATCACGAGCACCAATGACCTCTATTGAGTCAAAGCTCGATCCTCTCGGCCAAGCAAGAACCTGACCGTTTACAAATGCCACTGCATACCCTTTGTCCTCAATAATTGAGATAGAAAGTAGACTCTTCTTCAATCTGGTACATACAACACATCACTCATCCTGAGAGGCTTCCCGGACTCTAATTGAAATGAAGTTGTCCCAACTCCCTTGACTGCATACTTGGCATTATCACCAAGCTCCACCTACAATCTTGAGTTCTCCTCTGAAAAATTGGTGAGTAACTCCTGTGATCCTGTCATATGACGAGAAGCTCCACTATCCACCAAGTCCCAAAACCGGAGACAATACTAGGCAAGGTGGAGACCAATAGTGGCTCCCTTTGAAGCCTGTCTACAACCTTGTCCACCATGGTGTTCAACCAAGATCACAAATCTACTAATGTAACAATAAATCTGTTGTCACAAATCTACAGCAACAAAAATCGACAGCCACACGTGCCTCAAGAGATGATTTTCTCTCTCTCTAGAGCCTATGCTCTGATACCATGTCAATTTTTAACGTGCAATTCAATGCATTCAATTTCAGATCTGAAAATTACTTCCAAATGACTTCAAACAGTAAACCCTAGGGTTGTTATGACTGAATAATTTTACACTGAAATTATGACCGAAAATTACAACAAAAACATAAAGATCAGAAAGAAACCATTCATGCACAAGAGACAAGTTTTTGTTTTGTAAACTTTTCAGATTTACAATTTCTGAGGGAAAAACCAGCCCTCCCAGCAAATCACAATGCAAGATACCAGATATAATAAATATGCAGAACAGAAATAAAATGCTAGAAATGGCAGAATAACAGTAATATAACCAGCATAATCTCCACAATAACACAGAAATGATATAAGAGCAACAACAGAAATAGCACTTTGATTCAGAAAGCAATGTTCACGAGCCTCTTCGAGGGGGCAACCTCCAGTCAAGCAGCGCTCTRTTACAATAATCTCCAAGCTAGGATTTTCATACCCTCGACTCTTATTTATACTAAATATGTCTATCAAGAGAAGCATCTAGAGGAAGATCCTTCTAGAAGCGGAAGCTTCTATTAGGTCTTCTAACATCCGCCTTATTCTATTTTATTGAAAGGCCTTATTAATATTGACCTTTATTACATCCGAATATATTGATCTACCTATGTGCGGGTTAGGACCCTAACACACAAATTCAGCAAATCTGACGACAAAAACAGTTCTCTCAAAAATTACAAAATTAGCAAATTTCTGGAAACATCTTCCAACTTGGAAACCTGGATCAAAACCGTAGTTGTACGGCTGTTGACGTCACAACCTGTTGTACGCATGTATTGCTTGTTGACGTCAGGCGTATAACTATTGCCCTCTGCCAAGAAAAAATTTGCACGTGCGGTCTGCGTGTACGACTCTCATGTGTGGCCTTCTCTCTCCTGCTGACAATTGTACGGACCTGTACAATCCGCATGTGTGGTACGACCTGTACAGCCCACACATGCAGCTTGATTTACTGCAAGTTGTTGTCACACGTGCGGTTGTCCTCTCCACACGTGTGGCCTCCTCTTGACAGAAAATCGGAAAGTCCAGAAACCCTAGGGCAGATTTGTCAAAGTGAAGAATTTCCCTTGCTGCAATTTTGCCTCCCAATCTCCTTGAGTGCTTACTCACTCATGCCAACTCCATGATGTCACAATGATATCTAAGGTGCCTCCTCACATTGTCTCTCATTTTATAGGAGTCTAATGATTGAGTTTAGGAACCCCTTCTAAACTCAACATTAAATTAGAATTGTTTAATCACCCATGTGGATGTGAAGCCCCAACACCAATCCAAAGAGGTTTTCACCAAAACAAAAAATGCAATGTGAGTGCCAACGAAGATTCTCACATGCCCGACACCAAGGCCACTGTGAGAATACCTGCCCGAAGCTACAAAACATCAACAGTAAGCTGGTATAGTTTTGGTGGAAGTAGGCTCGACCTTCTAGTTGAGAGGTTTAGTTGGGTGGAGAGTCTCTCCTCCACAAGTTGCCACCAGTAGCTGTTCCTCACTAGCAGCCCTGTAGCAGAGCTTAATTTTGGAGCAAAGTAACCTGAGTTTTATTCATTTTATTTATTACTATCTGCTGGAAATTGTGTGATTTATTTGCATTTTATGGAAATTTCTGTGAGCATTACTAGCAGCTAGATGAAATAGATGAACATAAATTCTGTAGATAATTAATATAACTTGGTTTTAGTTCTTGAAATTGAGAGGAAACCCATGCAACTCTATCTTATTTTGCCTACTTAAACTGTAACTTAATGCATGGTTAGTGAAGTCTGATTGTTGAATTTGTTGTTTTCATACTCATAGTAATTATGAATTAATGTTGTAGATAGGAACCATAAACAGATGTTATAACTAGAACATTTAACTGAATATTAAAAGAAAAATTTTCAGTTAGAAGGGGGCAGCCCTAATTAAGTGTGGCAAGTCTAAGCTCTCTTGATCTTGAGTGACAGTCTACTTAAACACAGATGGATTCTTGGTTGATCATTCTATAAAGAGGGTTTCCTACTTGTGTCTACTTTATTTATGATTTCATTTGTGATTGTCCTTCAATGATTCATGGTCACAAATTATTACTTGGCTGATTTTGTACTTGTTGTGAAGAGCATCTTTGGAAGGGCCCTCTTTTAATCATTGGCATATTGAAATAAATCCATATGGTGAGTTTGAGCATGTTTCTAAGAGCCTTACTACACCTTCTTCCATATTGTTCAAACCCTCATGATTGTTGATCTTGACTCCATCGCCCATTGGATAGGCACTGGTCTTGGCAATCCACCATTCCATTTATTTCTAAAGTGTATCTTAAACATCCTTACTAGGAAATTCACCCTTGTGCCTGAGGAAAGCCGACCTAAAGTGAGAGGAAGAGTCGTTGTGGTAATAGTGAGCAACCTTTTTAAGTGCCTCTAGGGTTGCACTTGGTTTTGGAACCTTGAATATCTTTAAGTGTAGTTCTACAAAGTAACAGAGTGTAATTTTGGGTTATAACAAGAGGAAATCTACATGTAACAACCTCAAGATTATGAGATCAAAGGCAAAGAAACTTATGTGCAAACTAAGGCCTTGTATGGATTGAATCAAACTAATAGGGTTTGGTACACAAAGATTGATGAAAGCCTCAAGGCTCAGACACACTAGATTCAAAAGGAGCCCATCAAACTCTTACTTGTATTTCAGTTTAAATGGGGATGATGTGGTGATACTTGTTTATGTGAACTTGACCATAACAGGTGGCGGTGAATACTCTACCAAACAAGTGAACAAAATCCTGCAAAGTACCTTTGAGATCACAAACTTGGGCCTTATGCATTACTTTTTAGGCCTAGATGTGTGCCAAAATGAAGAAAACATATTTGTCTCAGAAAGGAAAGATGTGAGAGAGCTACTTTAGAGCTTTTGGATGGTGGACAACAAGACGTTATCTACATCCATGGGAAATGGTTTGAAGTTGAGCGTTGAGGGGATACTTCTGTGTCAATGAATGCAACACAAGAAAATTGATGGGAGCTTGATCTAGTTGACCAACACTTGACCCAACTCAACTTATGTAGTTGTTATGGTTGCAAGGTTTATGTATTTATCCAAGACTACACAATGGAATGTTGTAAAGAGGATCCTTAGATACAATTGGTTATGAAAGAATGTACACTAAAGATGGTGACTTCCATATTATAAGTTGTAAAAATGCGAAATGGGTAAGTTCATAGGATGACAAGAAGTCAACTTCAAGGTACATATGTAGTCAAGGATGAAGTGCAATATCTTAGATAAGTAAGAAGTAACCTAGCAATTGCATTATTAACAAAGTAGGAAAAGTATAGAGAACCTATGAATGTTGCTTGTAAAGCAATTTGACTTCAACAAGTGCCTGAGTAATGAATTGAGAACAGAATCACCCCATTACAATTGTGATACTCAAAGTGTGTTGAAGAATATGAAGAATTCAATACTCCATGCATGCACCAAGCACATTAACATTTCACATACATCATAGCAGAGGTGGCAAAAGGAGAGATAACATTGACATATCATCCCACAAAGTAGAAGATGGTAGATATCCTTACCAAGTCATTGGTAAAGAATAAGTTCTAGAAGTTTAAAACAACTCTTGGAGTTTTGGTGATTGAGGTGGGTGCCGGACTAATTAATGGCCACCTAATGGTTGTCCCTACCCACATTGATTGATCTCATGTTGCATTTCTGTCTTGATGTTGTTCGTGGTTTCAAGCCCATGGTAATAGGCAAACCACAACGTTATGCACTCCTATGCTTATTTAAAGGCATGTAATGAGATAAAGTGTATAGTGTGTTGTGACTTTATGGATGCATATTGCATGTGTCAATGTGTCTAAACTATGCACCTCTTTTTCTTTTCAACTTGCCACTATACAAACAACAATGGACTCCATCATCACATACCATTATTGCTTAAGTAGGCTTGCATCTATGCTCATCCTATAACACTCTTAAATTTTAGATCTTAGATCTTATCATCTTTTTTCTTCAACATTGCTCTAGAAGATGCCTTGGCACTCCCACATTCTACCGACACTAGATGTACTTTTTTAGTACTTTTGACCTACTTTTGTGGTCTTTTGTTGGACATTAATAAAATTATCTTATCTTTTCTTCATGTTTTTCAAACGAGGTGCCCAATTTTTTATATGGTTTATTAAAAAACAATAATTTTAGATCCTAAACATATTTTACTAGAATATCTCAATTCCAATCAACAAAGTTCCATCTTCTTAATTTTTGAAGTAGCAAGTATGATAAATAAGGGTGTTCAAAGAAAATCAAGCAATGAACAAATAGTTTTACTAATCCCCCTTTTTCCATCTTTGATGTTGTAAACAAGCTTATGAATATATCAAATGACAAGAAGTAAACTATACCGTGCATGGATGCAAGAATCTTTCCAAAATCACTTGTGGGAGTCACTAGGACACGTACACCTTTGCCCGCTGTAGTCATAATACCCACTGTATTCTCTGGATTGGACTGCAAAACATGTAAAATGTCAACTATAATTTACAAAAAAAATACTAGATAAAACAATTAGGTACATTTTTCATGTCATGGTGTCAAACTAAAACTCTACAGCATTATAGTGCACCAAATAAATTGACTTTTTTCCATTAAACTAACTTGTAATGCTACTGCATAAGAAAAAAATCGGTGATAAGTCCACTTAGAGAAAACATCTTAATGCATATGACATTGAATCCTTCATCAATATTATCTTTATGATGCTCAAAGATTATACACCTTGTACATTTTATGTTATGCTATCATCGCTATTTTATGCTAGTTATTAGAGTTGCACTTTGTGGAGTCATAGATGTTTTAAATTAAGTTCTAATTGATAGACTTTGTCAATGGTGGTTAGAGGTAATTGTCTAACCAATCTCTTTCTATGGTTTCCTTTGTCCTCATGTAGTAGGTGAAACTAACCTCATCGGTTAGGTGAAGGTAGCTGCAAATTCCATCCATCCATTGGTCTATGTGGAGAAGACACATTTAAGGAGTAACTACCTCAACCTCAGGCTAGGGCAAAGGAGAAAATATAAATAGAAGGCTTGGCATTTTGAGTAAGAAATTTGGAGTAGGGTTTTTGGTTTTACACAAATCGTTGAGGGGTCTAAGTTAGGCCAAAAGAAGCATCTATATTATTGGGATTATTGGTATAATTTGTGTATGTGGATACAGCCCATTCATATGCGTCATTATGTACTTGTAATTAAGGCTAAGGCTAGATTTTATTTCATTTATTGTAAACTAGGTTTATGGAAAAGGCCAACCTAGTCAAACTTGGTATGTAAGCTCAATAACCGTTTTAGGGTGTGTGCCTGTTATCGCTCAGTTTGTAGGATAGGTTTGGTAGCTTGGAAGTAAGACTCAAACTGGCGTAACAGGAGCTTCCCCACCCACTGTCACCTCGATGGGGAGCTCTTTCTATTCAGGGTGGCTAATCCCAAGGGAGACGTCCCTAGTAATCTGGGGTTCTGAAGGAAAAGGATCAAGGGTTTAAGGCTTCAAAGGTTAAGGTAAGCTTTCCCTTCACAGATTACTGCCAAATGGATAGTCAAAGAGAAGGTATTCCACTGAGAAAGGCACCTGTTTGCGAGACAAGGCAGATAAAGCTAAAATGTGCAAGCAGTGGTTAGTACTTCAACTGCTAATGACTATCTTCAATATATATGAGCAGTAATAGCATGTAATTATTGACGAAGTCAATGATTGCTAATAAAGACAATGGCATATAATATTACTTCTTCAATAAATTCAAAAGGGACTTGCATTCAATGTATAAAATCAAATCCTTGTATTATCA
>ML782092.1:166280-186877 GCA_009831015.1 Picea engelmannii | reverse complement strand
AGGCTACCACTTCTGTTTTACAAGCTGCAACTTGCTGAGAGCACCAACTCTCTGGTTTCTCTAGCACCCACTAGAAGGAAGCACCAACTCCCTGAGTGTTCCAGCACCAACTTCCAGTCACACGGGCATCAACCTGTACAACAGAGAACAATAGTTCTCCCTTGCACCACCCTACCACCCTGGTTTTTCTGGCTGCAACCAAATGGAAGCTACAACTCCTTGTGTTCAAGCACCCACTTGAAACTCCTCCCAAACACCACCCTACCACCTTGAGATATAAATCTTTGCTTTCTGAAATTTAGTACAGTGATACAGTATTTATCAATGGCTTACCAGTCTCATCACTGTTCGGCTACACTGCTCTTCTTTGCCTGCATTAGTGTGTTCCTGCTCGCATCTTCTTGCGCTTAAGTTTTCATACAGTCTATTGTTTCCACCATTTCTACTATGTCCATCTTATGTTCTTCATCTCTGCATCTTCCACGCTCTGTTCCTGCTCTCTTCTTGATCACATTCAGTTCAACTTGTTTTACCGAGAAACATCAACCTTCCTCTGTCATGGCATCTTTCTTTTATTCATGCCCTCATCATTCGTTACTCTCCGAATCTCCAACGCCCATGTCAGGAATCTCAGAGCACTTAAGAGCCATGATTCCAATGCCCCAAAACAATGATTCAGTTAGAGTAACTGAATCATAACTGATCAAGAAACCATGAAGTGAAACAGCAACCCTTCGATCAGATTTGGTTTGATCAGCGCCTTTGGATTATACACGTAGAGGCTTTTTAACTTTTCAATGCGTAACCTCCGATATGGAGCCTAGCAACGCTAGCTCCTTCCTCAATCTTCCGTTGATGTGACCTTGGGCGATGCTCTCATGTGACCATGCGATTGTGGGCATGGCCAAAGGTGGTTTGAGGGCAATCTGCTTTTCGCCCCGCAATTCACTACAGAGCTCCACGTGTCCTTTCTCCAAAACCATGGTTTCGATTGCGGCCCCCCTTCAGAAAATTAACTTCCGAACAATTTTTGGTCCCGCAATCAGGCATGATCGTCTATCTCGCGGTCTCTGACAGATTCCTTCGATCAACGGCTCTGATCTATCGTCTTTCCTTCCTCTTCTATGGATCCACGACCTCCTAAGTCTTAACAACCAAGTGACGTGTGGCCCTCCAAACCGACGAATGAGAGTGATTTCGCCTTTCGAGCTTCGGGAGTCTTGATTCTCAAACTTCGCTTTCTCTGCGGTGCTTCCACCCGGAATTCACGATCTATCGACACGTGGTCTTCTCGAATCAACGGTCACAATCCCTTCGGGTATTCGAGGTTCGAAAATCTCAACTTTCCTTGCTCGCTTTTTGCCGGAGTGTTCCAACCGGAGTACACAATCTGTTGATGTGTGTCCTCCTACAGATCGACGGTCCTCAACTCCTTCGGCTCTTCGGGCTTCGGGGATTTCAAAACTCAACTTTGCTTCCTTCACTTTCTCCCGGAGTGTTTTTCCCCGAACTGCACAGATTTCTACCACGCGTCCTTCTGGCAACCGACAGCATGGATCTTCTTTGGCCCTCGAGTCTTCGACGATCTGGTTTCCTTCCCAACCACAAACTCCCGAAGTGATTCGCTCCGTAGTTTTGGATCATGCGCCACCTGTCAGTCTTGACGATGGACGATCCCTGCTTACTTCGGGACTTCAGGACTTTGACAAGTCCGCTCTCATGCGCTCATCCAAAGGCTTAACCCTCGTGCATTTATCTCTGGATCCAACGACCGTTTATCCTCGACGCTCAGATCCAACGGATCAGATCTGTACTTCTCCTGGATCTAACAGTTGTTCTAACTCCCGAAATGTACCTTAGATAGACAGCTGAGAGCGACTTCGGACCTTCGTCCTTTAGGACTTTTGACATTTGTTGGTGATGAAACTCCCGAAGTAAATCTCCCAAAGTGACGTAGCTTGCTTACGTCACTTGTTGACATGTCACGAGCCGAGTAGCTGCCACGTGTCACTCAGATTCGTGATTTGCACGTACTTGAAGTGTCGATTCAACTTGACACTTGTCATTGTCTTCTTGCGCCATGTGTCCTTGCTGACATGGTCTGCCAACTTGGTTTGCCACATGTCCTTGTAGACGTGGTCTGCTGACGTGGTTCTCCCTGATCTAACGGTCATCGCATTTTCTCCAGATCCGATGGTCCTTATTCATTTTGGATTTTCGAGCTTCAGGTAATTCGACTTTCAAGTTGCCAATTCTTCCAAAGTGAGATTCCCCGAACAGTAACCTCCTCGCAACTTTTGACGTGAACCAAATGTTGTTCGTCGATCATGTTCTTAGATCGATGGCTCGATCTATCTTCGGTGCTACTCTTCTAGCTTATCTTGTCCTTCCACTTAAAAGTGATCCAACGGTCATGAAGACTCTCGAAGCAGATCAACAATCAAAGATGGTTGCGGAACCACAACTTGCGAGTGATTTAACTCGTCACCAAAACTCCGCAATTTGAAGTTGTGCGTTGTTGGTGAGTCAACCACAATCGCGATCTTCGAGGCTATAAGATCTGACGGTCTTGACTAAATGCAGGATTGGAAATAGCACTTAATACTTAACTCAATCCTTAGTCTACAACATCGTCAATTTACATTTCACACTTGCAAGCATTCAGATCTCATATTTACGTTCATATGCAAGTCTTTTATATGTTATAGAATAATTGCTTAAGTGGTTATATCTCTTATCTGGAATACTTCATTTTTCAATCATTTCATCTATCTTGTATCACTGTATCTGTGGTGTGATCCTTCAAGAAGTGTGCATCCACCTGGAGGCATTCTCTTCATTGGGTCTTGAGTGCTTTGCATCTTTTGGCCATTGAAAAGCAGTCCAACATAATTCTATCTGTTGTGAGCATGCTTGGCTTGATGTGTTGATCATCTTTTCATCTTTGAATATCTTATTTTCCTGCACATTTCAAGCACTTGTTAATATCTTGTATCTTTTGTATCTAGCTTAGTCTTAATCTGTATATCTTAAGCTTTCTTTCTGTGTATCTTGTATCTAATCTAGTTTAGCTTGTATATCTCATATATTCTTTTGTATCTATCTTGTTATAATTTTGTAATCTTTGTAACTTGTAATTATTTTGTAATGAACATCCCCTTAACTTAGTTGACCCCTTGCCCAATCTTAGGAACTAGTCTTAGTTTGCCCTAGGAAAAGGTCTAACTCTCATACTTAGATAATTGCATCTTGCACTTGTTGTTTAACATCATAGGCTAGTTTCCCCCTGACCATTTAACCAATTAAAATCAACTCCTAGATCATTTAACTCAAAATCTCATCTAATAACTAGGGTGTACCCCCCTTGACTTCCCTAGGAGTTAGCCTAGACGGAAGAGGTTCAGGTCAAAGTGACAGTGTGGACTTTGAACCTAGGCATTGTGCCTCCAAGGACACACTAAGTGAGCAGGACTTAGCTCACGTCTGCAAGTGTGTATAAGGACGGCAACAGGCCCCGCAAACTGCAATCACCCCTACATAAGATCTGTGGCTCCGCACAATTATGTGTCCCAATAGATCATTGCCACAACCTCCAATCCTATCCAGGACAAGAAATGGTGAGACAGGGACATAAGGGGAGTGATCATGATCAGACTAAGTCTGGAAGTCCACTACAAAAATCATCCACTATGGTTTACATGGCTTTAACTTGCATCCTTGGGATTACTATGGTGTAGCTAAAATGAAAACTCTAGGGTACCTCCTGGAGAGATAACAGGTCCTAAGGTACAAGCACAACCTGACACTGTGAAAGATGTTTTGAAGTCGAACAGTGACAAGGATCATCCAATCAAGGCCCAATGATACTCATCCTTGTCGTATGCAAGATAACCGCTAATGAGGCTAACGGCTACCAAGGTGCTCTACTTCTGGGTCATCCGTAAATAATGCGTAGAAGTCGATACAAGATGACCTATTGAAAAGAAGAGCAGCGATGTCTCTCTTCCCTCAGCGCGAAGTGATAACTCAAGAAGATCAAGATGAAAGAACCATGTACCATATCCTAATGTTGGTTGAGGGGGACGACTAACTCAAAGCATAAGACTCAATGATGCGGGATGAGGAGACGAGACATAAGATGACTCAAGGCTCTCCTATGTCTCCTCGAACTACCCATCCTAAAGACTCAATGCTTCAGTAACATGACAAACGGGACCCCCATCTAGGCTCACTCTAATGATAGACACAAAGGCTCGACATGTAAAAGATAGACATTTCAAATTTTGACCTAGGAATAACAGTTATGGATAGCCATTTATTCAAAAAAAGAAAGATACACAAGACACGACCACACGATGATATAACTAGGCAAAAATCAGTGACACTTATGCAAAGATTGAAGTAAATAGCTTAAGGAAAAAGGCACTGCAAGGGAAATGTAGATTGTTGTCCTAAAATCTACAAAAATCAGCAAGCTAAACTACTGAAAAAACAATGCAAAAAAGGAGGACCTACTCTAACACCCAAAGGTTTTACCCCAAAGCTGCCATGATGAAATCATCATACTCAAAAGACCAATGTAACTATACAGCCAAATGATCAATATGACAGGAAAAATCAACAAAGTTAACCTTCCAAGGGGACCAACCATGAAATCTCATATGACCCAAAATTGCCTTGATTGCTAATGAAGGCATAGTTGAAGGCTGCTAGTTGATTGAAGGTTGTCGGTTGGGATTTAGAACATGGTATTTCAATAGTAAGAAGTGTGAATGCATGAGAGCCAAAACTCCTCAAATCAACCTGCTAAAATACCTCCATCATTTTGAGCTCGACCAGGTCATGATGAACTCTGATATCCAAGCTTTGATCAGTCATAAGATCTTGTTGAGGAACAAGATCTAGTTGTGGGACCATAGCTAAAGTGCAAGGGATATCATCCTCTGGTGGAGCCAAAGGTGGCTCCTCCTACTGTAATGGTATGTAATCAAGGTTTTCCTGAACCACTACTGTGATAAGCAAGGATGAAGCCTCTACTAAGATGGGCACGGATGCAATCCCTTGTTAACTGATCTCTACTTGGTTAACCTGTGGTTCCTCCTCTTGAAGCTTTTCATCCTCTAGAAATTTTTCGTCTTCACCAATGGGAGGAACCAATGAACACTCTTGAATATTCAAATCTTCACCTTCATCTTCTTGGAACTTTGCATGTGACTCAAATGGTGCAGCTATTGGTTCTAGATCATCTAAAATTGGGTTATCACCCTCCTATTCATCTCTAGGAACTTGATACGGTGCAAGTTGTGCTTCATCTTCCTTAACACATACTTCTTGCACTTTTGTAACAAGCAATGGTTGAAGATCATAGAGTGGAGTAACCTTCACTGGTTGGTCTGGGACATGGATCAAAGGGAGTTCACAAGTTGCGAGATAATTTCTTTCCAACTTGATAGCATCAGCTTGCGCTTCCTCCCGATTTTGAGGGTCTTCATTCCTGAGAAAAACACCAAAAATACCATCAAATGCCTCAAGATAATAAATCAAAGCAACATCTTCGTTAGGCCTTCATCTGTAAGGAATTCGATTGTAAAATTTGGAAAAATGAGCAGTAAATTGGAAAATAGTTTCACTTTCATGCTTCTTAATAATTGAAAAAAATGTGCATAAGAAGAAAATATCTTGTGTATTTTGCCATCTCTCAGTGAATTTCTCCTGGAAGGAATCCCATCCATCAATGGAAGCATCAGGAAGGGATTTGTACCATGCTCATGCCTCCCCCTCGAGGGTCAACACAAACATCCTCATGTTCCACATCAAAATCGCCCACCACTTGCAAAATTTAGCTAAGTGATCCTCAACTAGTTATCCTAACCTCCCTGTAAACAAAGGTATGTGTTTAAGCCATTTATGTGCACGTAAGTCATGAGGATAATCTGGGAATGCAGCAAAACTTAGTGGGTCAAAAGCAAAAAATCTCCACCTTACTAGTGGTCTCACAGTTGCGTCCATATTGTTAATCCAAAATAGAAAAAAGCACAGCTACTAACCTACCACTAACTTGAGATGAAAATAAAACCAAAGATGAAGATGTCGAAGATACACTCACCATAGTGCTCATTGAAAAAGAACTTACCTAAGAACTCATACGCTTACCAACTTCGAGAGGAGTTCTTGGTGAAGGAATAGTCTTGTTCCGGGAAAAGTTGTTAGGGTTTCCTCAAGCTGGGAACTAGACCTTGTGAGGGAATCGAAAAGGAAAGATCTTCTTGTGTAAGTCCCATGTGGAGTCGTCCATGTTTCATGTGGAGTCATAAGGTGAGTTAAAACAAAGTAAAGCAATGAAATAAAAATTCATCAATGTCGTTGTTAACACAAATTTCCACCCTCCAATTGAGCTGATAAACCTGTTATAACAGCGATGAAAACTTGGATAATTCAGGGAGTAAAACCCCAAATTGTCACGGGCTAGACCCCTCTCCATTTGGGTTGGTGCTTGCCAACATCAGGGGGGAGTCCCTAGGCACCCTAGGTACCTTATTGTTGTCTGAAGTCTGGTTTTCTGCGTTAAAAGACAAAAAACAGTCGTTGTTCGTCTTGAACAGCATATTAAAACTGTCCAAAACGATGGGGAAAATATAGTTTTTTCACTTGGAGGGATCCTACAAAGTTAGCACAACGAATATAGAATAAAAATAGAACAGAAAACTACTCAAAAGATTAGTAAAATCACAATGAACGGTTAAGGAAAAATACAAATCTGATTGCAAAATTCACAAAATACCGACAAGAAACAAGGTTAGAACACAAACACTCGATTTCTTTATTGATAGGCTTGCAAGAGGGTTGGTTGCGCCATAAGTGGCAAGTCCACAACCGGTACAATGATTACTTTGCTCAAATAATGAGTCACTAAACTGAGAGAGAAAGAGAGAGAGAAGAATGAGAATGAAACACTATGTTGTTGCTGCTAAGAACCGACCAAGAACTCATGTAAACCATCCAATATATAGCTAAGGGCGCAAATCCCAAGAGAGGATTAAGAGGTCGCATGGGTGACTAAAGAAGGAAAGTATATGCACATGATGAAGAGAGGAAAGATAGACAAGCATGCGCACTGGAGAGAAAAGCAAAGTGAAAGGGGGAAAAGGTTGCATGCGCATGAGACTAGGAGTGAAGGTCCCACGTGAGGAGAGAAAAATGTGTGGAAAGACAAGGGAGACACGCATAAGCTAAGGGAGTAAGTGCATGTGAAAGGACAAATATAGAGTATGGGAGAATAGGAATATGGAGTGAGAAAGGGAGAGTTAGGTGCATGCTAAGTGGTAGAGGGTGAGTGAGTAAGAACAAGAGCGCATGGGATAGGGAGAAACGCACGTGAAGTGAGGTGTGAATTGGCGTAGAGAGGGAGTCGCATGGTAGTAAAAGGGGAGTACGACATGCACTTGAGCATACTTTATTCAAGTCATGCACTCTTAATTAAAGAATGAATATTATATTAACATGCACCTTATTCAAAGGGGAATTATCATACGTTAACTTAACCCAAGCACTTTTAAAAGGAATGAGATACGTTTAGTAAGGAGTGCATATGTCTTGGGGGAATACTTCAATTTATTAAAGTAATTAAGGTGCATGCCTACGTGGGAATGAGTAGGTAAGTGGGTACTTAAGGGGACAACTTTGGTAATTAATTAATTAAAGCGATACTTTAATTAAAATAATCATGGGCAAAGTAAGTGGGTATAGAAAGTGGGTAGAGTTGGGAAAAAGAAAGGTGAGTGGTATGTATATTTTAAAGGGGGACAAACTTTAAATTAATCAAATAAAGTGACACCTTAACTTAATTAATTTAAAGTGAGGAAGGTATAGAATGGTGAATGGGGTTAAGATAAAGGTGATGAGGGTAGAGTGGAAAGGGGAAGTGGGTTTAGGATTAGGATATGATAGAGTTAGAGGGAAGTGGGTTACGAGGCATGGGTAAAAATGGATTTAGGAACTTTTAATGCATGGAAAGTGGTTTTATGGGAGGTGAAGAAGAGTTAGTGAGAAAAGTTAGCCTGATTAGCTAAACTTTCTCCACGGAAGTGCCACCTCGTCCCATGTGCCCTTGGTCAAATAATGCCATGCGGATGCCACCTCATACTGAAACTTTGCCACTTGTCGGAAATTGAGCTTGCCACATGTCACGACTGGAGATGATGACGACTGCTAAAAATATGTTGGCGTGCAGTGGGCAAACCCGGGGTTAATCATCAATATGCCAACAAAACCCTTGGACACCGACCCTTTCGGCATCACCTGCAGAGCAAGTGAAGTCTCACCCGAGGCATCTAGAGGGGCTGCAGAAACCAGGGTTTTGTAGTGATGAGGGGAAGTGAGGCATTCGACATGTTTTAACTAGCCTTCTACTCATGTGCACAGTTTCCATTCATTAACAGTTACTTAACACTCAATATATTCTATGTGGGACATTCTCCCACTTATCATTCATTCATTTACCAGTTACCTCGGTGCGCGACATTATAGATGTATAACTAACACATCCATCATACTTAAGCATTTATCATCATTGCATCATAACAGTAAACATCATAACATGCAAACACAATACATCACAACACAGGTTTAACGTGGTTCACCTAACTTGGGCTTCGTCCACAACGACTGGCTTCTTATATTACTCATTGAAAATCTTCTACAGTTGCGCATTGCGCTACAAAATATGCAACAGTAACATTACCCAAACTTCACTCCTCAATGCAAGATTCACTCCTCAGTCATACCTCAAAACTTCCTTCAACGCTCGACTCAACTTACCGAAAAATCACTGAGAACTTCTCATATGTCGAACCCCTCTACCCAAAAACCCTTTACATATTTATACATAAACATAGGGCTAAGCCCGTTACAAAGTGGACAAAATGTCCCAAAATCCTAACGGTCTATAACCATTTACCACCTTCTGTGTGTTGCTCTGTCGCGCTTCCTTCTGTCATGCGCATTGATTCCCTAGAGTCTGCTCCCATCGCGTGCTCTGATCCATCTTCTAACTGCCTTTTATTCTTTGACTTATTCTGGCGCAGATCCCAAAACTTATCAAAAATGGCTATCCAACAGGCCCCAACACTCACCTGTGGCTCGTCCCGATCCACTCAGGCCTTCTTCCAGTGCGCCATGAATTGTTCGAAGGTCTCCTTCGCTGTTGCGGTTTTCTCCTTTACCTTTATTTCCTTCTGCAAAATTTGTTCAACTGTTTCGGCAATGATCCAAGCCTGCATCTTCTCGATACTTTCATCAATTGCATGTTTGATTATCCCTTGAGTTGTTGCTAACGTTGTTGTCACTCTGTATGCCTCGTCTTGTAGTACTTCGATCTGTTGTGTGCGAGCCTGTTGCACTGCCCTTAGCTGATTCATTTCTGAATACAGCTTTTTGTTCTCATTCATTGTTGTTACCACCTCGACTGGCGATAATGTGCCCATCGTTGCTTTGAACTTCTGCGCCTTTTCCAACGGAGCCTGGATCTTCTAGCTTATTTGTTGTTGTTCCCTATCTTCACTGAGTTGTGTCCAAACACCCATGGTTTCTGTATAAAGTTGAGCCTATTCTACTTCGAGATTGTTGATGTTCTCCACCATTGTTGTCAATATCTGCTCTCTTTTTCGCCTCTCTTCAAGTGGAGTGCTTGGTGTCACACGTGCTTCTAAATCAACTATTCGTGCGCGGAATCCCTGAATGGCTTCACTTATCTTTGTTACTTTTTCCTCTATTGGAGCCTCCATCGGTGTCTGAGCCTATGGGAGTTCTTGGTACAGCTTCTCGAGTGCCTGTTGCATCTTTTCAACCTTCCAAGCAGCCTCCTCGCACTCATACTTTACCTTGTTGAACTCCATCTCCAAGGCTACGTTCTCAGTCGTAACCTTAACTAACTCGCTCGATGTCTTCTTTGCACGCAAGCTCATCTCTTGCGTCATGCTTATCTGTAATTCCTGAAATACATCTATTGGTAGTTGTGATAGCACTAAGTCAATGTGACCTAGTGCCCTTGCATGTTCTTACATCTCTGGCGTGGGGAACTTTGCTGCCCCTATCAATAGCTTGATCAATCTTCGTTCTCCTGCGACTACTAAGGATTGAAGATTGTTGGCTCTGCCTCCCCAATCTTGGTAGTGCTTGTTGTTGGTTCCTCCTTTGTATGTCACCCTGATGCGATGTTTGTTGCTTCTAGTAGTTGTCGCAACTGGACCATCTGCTCCTGGATGCATCTGTTCATCTCTTCATGTTGTTGTGTTGCGCGCTAAAACGCATCATTTGTTACTTCTTTCACTTGACCGCCTATCTTCTCCAAATATTCCTCTGTCAAATCCTGGATAGCCACTTCTTTGACGGCCTTGCACTTTGTCTGTTGTGGCACGGATCTCCTTGTCTCTGGTTCTTTCCTCTTCCTCTCTATGCGCAGCGTTGTCTGCGGAGTTGTTTCACCGATACCATTTCCTTTTTCCTGTGTCTCCTTCTTCATCATCATCGACCTCGTGTATTTGCGGGTACTGTTTCTCTGATGGCCTTGCTTCTGCTAGTGGAATCTTCCACTCATCGCCCCAATCGACCATTATGTGGCCCATCTCATCTTCAGTCAACATGTATTGTGTTGGCAGCCATTGCTCATTTGGGTCCTTCTTTGCTTGTACATACATGTGGTGACGCCCTGCCTTAAAGCATGCCACTGCCTTATATGCCTAGACCACCTATGGTGGTATGCGCGGTGTCCTCTCGATGTTGTCCCTAATAGTTTCCGTGTAAATATAGAATGCAATATTATTGTCCATTTGTCGCACCTTATGCGTAGTATACTATAGGTTCTGATACCACGTGGCTAAACAAGGCTTCTCCCTAACTCCCAAGAATTGACTGTCATCTGGCTCTCTCCAAGCCGATAGCGCAATTAGAATTAGTAACCAGGCATAATGGAACCCGGTCCCCTTATCATGCGCTTTCTCGCAATCAATCAAAAATTAGTTTAATAAGAACGTCGCCCAGTTCATTTGGATGCCCTCGACGCATATTTCTGTTGCCGCAATGACCACTATTGGGACTTGGTCTTTTCTGCATTTTCTTAACAAGTTACATGTTAAGGCTTGCGTCGCAAACCTTACTGTCAGGTCGCAGGGTCGCATATGCTTGCGACATCCAATCCACGTTCTCCACGGAAGGTATGGAATTTCTCCTTCATGCTCTCAACTAGAGCTTTCTCATTCTTCTTATCGAAAAACAACAAAGATGGGTCCTCCCCTGCGACGGAAGACCGGTAATACATACGATCAAATCTGTATCGATGGAAACTGGCCTATCGAGCCACATGTATCCCCTGTGCACACAACTCAGCAACATTTTTACACATGCATTGATCTCTTGGCTCCTTCCAAAGTGTGGGATATCAAAGAGGTTCAAAATTTCGGCAATCTCGTAGCCCACACCTGTGGTTCTTCAGGGACTCGTTGCGCACTAACTCTAGAACTTCTTCTCGTCGGTAATGTCATGGTCGGCATACTTTAACACAAGTATCAGACATCAGACCTAACATGTCCACTTCTACAATTACTCCCTCTGGAATCGGTGGCTCCACGAGCGGATACTTTGCGTCCTTCTATAAATTGACCTATTTTGTTGATGGCTTTCTCGACAGAATATAATCCCTGGGGAATCTTGATGTTGAGGACGATGCCTCCTTTGTCTCTTCCATTACAAGCATCGTTGTTGGTTGACCGTGCGGTTTCTTCAGTACTAACGTTGAAGTTGTTGTTGCCTTAGGTGGTGCCATCTTGCTCTGCGACCCTGGTCTCTACTTCCAACTGATTCTGAAACTTCTGCTCTTTATGCAAATTCTATCTGACAAAAACCTTCCCTTGTCAACCCTATGCATGCTTTTATACTTCATCGTCGATTGTTAGTTTCCCTTCGCGCCTAAAACTTTCATCCAATCCACTAGTGGTTTGCATTCATTACCTGCCTTAATGCTCCATCAAGTCCGTATCTTCGACGATTTATCTGTTCAACTCTGCAATTTGTCAAAATCTTCTAGCCAATCTACATTTATTGTTACGCGACGCCACTACTTCGTCGTTATGGTAGCTCTTTACTGCACGTCCCGTCATGGATTGTCTTAAATGCTCTTAGTTGTCAACTGCGTAATCTCACCTCTCTGCGCAATCTCTTCTTTCTGCACAATCTTGTTTTCTTCTTCTTTGCTCTCTTCTGCCTGCTTCTTTCTCCTCCGCGACATTTCGCTGCTTTTCCTTAGCTTCTTTGACTTTCAATTTTTGACTTCTTCCCTGAACTATTTTCTTTGCTTTTTCTTTCTTTTTCTACCTTTTCTTTCTATAGTACACTATGATACAACTTAGTCTGGGCAGTTCTCCTAGTGCGCGAAAGAACGGTCGTGTCGACTCCCATTCACTAGTCCTTCCACGACTTGTCCATCCAACTGTTCTAGCTAAACAGCACTTGCGTCAATCACATGTCTGATCATGTACGGCCCTAGCCAATGCGCCCTGAATTTTCCTGGGTGTGATTGTACCTTGTGATTGTACTTCTTTCAATGATCCTCTTTATGTTGTTGTTTTGGAAATGCATTGAATGCTCATGTAATTTGGAATTAATCTAATAACAATAGTAAAAACTTAACATGGTTTCAGAGCTTGACTGAATAGAACATCTCTCACCAAGTTTTAGACATCACTATTGTCATACAAGAAAATTAGAGCTTTCTACTGAAGCGGAATTTTTTACCAAAAACTATCTTGGGAAGTGCGCCCTGCCCTAGCGCATCTTTTGGCAGCTTGAGTGGACTTTTCCAGTGGCCAGTTTCTCCGAAAAGTCAAACCCTAGTTTTGACTGGTACCACAAAAACTAGAAAACCAGAACCAGTACCAGAAGTATCAGTTCAAAATTGCGCAAGTCAAGTTTCAAGGGGTAAAAGTTGGATTTTTCTTAAACAGTCAGCTCCAACAAACTTGCCTCAACCCAGCGCATCTCCTGGTAAGATCAGTTTCAATTTTTTAGCACTTTCATTTTCTGATCATTTCTTAGCTCCAGGTCAAGATGTCTGCAAGCACCAAGCTTGTTGACAAGTTAGAAGGTGTGAAACATTTCTGTGCCTGGAAGTAAAGAATTGGACTCATTCTTAAAGAGAATGACATTGCAAAATTCATAAAAGAAAATGTACCGAAACCCGAAGAAAATGCAGCCAAAGAGAAGTACAAGAAGGTTATGATTAAGGCCAAAAGAATAATTGCAGATTCCATTAAAGACCACTTGGTCCCTCAAGTGTCTTCTAAGAATACTCCAAAAGACATGTTTGATGCCCTAACCAGAATTTATGAAGTAAAGAACATCAACCGGAAGATGAACTTGAGAACCCAACTCAAGAATACAAAAATGCAAAAAGGAGAAACAGTTCAAGACTGTTTCTATAGGGTTTCTCAATTCAAAGAACAGTTAGAGGCAATTGGAGACAACTTAGATGAATATGAACTCGTGATGACAACTCTTAATGGTTTCACAAGACCTTGGGATGCCTTCATCCAAACTATTTGTGCAAGAAAGAGAAACTCCTATTTGACAGTTTATGGGAAGAATGTGTTCAAGAAGAAGCAAGAGTAGCCAACCGAGAAGCCATCCTATTAAGAGTTGAAGATCAAGCCCTAGCTGCTCATGCTAAAGGAGGAAAGAAAAAGCCTCATTTTCAAAACAAAACCCACTTTTATAAAGAATCTCACTCTCCAAAGAGATTCCAGAAATATCATAAGGGTCAAAGAAAGGGAAAAGATTTCTCCTCCTATCAATGTTATCATTGTGATAAGATGGGACACATTGCTAAGAATTGTCCAACCAGAAGGGAAGAATACAAGAGGAGAAATAACAAAAAACATCATGCCCATGCAGTCGAAGATGATGAGCCACCCAAGAAGTTAACTAAAGAAGAAATTGAAGATTATGTTTTGTTTTCAGCCCTCTCAAGATTTGAGACACCTGGAGAGGATACTTGGCTCATAGATAGCAGTGCCTCTATGCACATGACAAGGCAGAAAGACATTCTCTCTAGCCTTACAGAAAAGGACTTCCCCCAGAAAGTTTCACTTGGAGATGATTATCAGTACCCTATCAAAGGAATGGGAAAATCCACCTACAAACTTGATTCAGGAACTCCGATGAGAATGAAGGATGTACTTTATGTACCAGGTTTGACAAATAACTTACTTTCTATCTCAGCTCTATATAAGAAAGGTTTCAGGGTTGCATTCATAGATGGTGAAGTTCTTATGTGGCCTAAAGGAAAAACTATAGAAGATGCAGTTGTTATTGGAACAGAAGAAGGTGGGTTGTACAAGTTAAAAGGTCACTCAAATGTAGCCTTAACTCACTCTACTAAAATTCCTTGTGAACTTTGGCATAGAAGACTAGCTCACATCAACTACAAAGCCTTACCATATGTAAGCAAGGTAGTTACAGGTTTACCAAAATTAAGGGTTGATCATGAAGGAGTATGCAAGGGATGTGCACAAGGAAAGAATATAAAGAATCCCTTTCCAAAGAGCGACAGTAAAGCAGAAGGAATCTTGGAGCTTATCCACTCAGATGTATGCGGTCCAATGCCATCAACCTCTCTAAGCGTGTATGTATACTATGTATCCTTTATTGATGATTACTCTCATAAGACTTCGGTTTATTTCTTTAAGTCAAAAGATGAAGTACTTGGAAAGTTCAAGGAATTCAAAGCCTTGGTAGAAAACCTCTCCGAAAGGAAAATTAAGATACTCAGGTCAGACAATGGAGGAGAGTACACTTCAAATGAATTTGGAAGCTTTTGCAAAGATGTCAAGATTAAGAGGGATCTCACCACTCCCTATAATCCTCAAAAAATGGTGTAGAAGAAAGAAAAAATAGAACGATTATGGAAGCAATAAAGACTATGATTCACGATCAAGATCTTCCAATGCACTTATGGGCTGAAGCAGCAAGAACAACAGTATATGTCCAAAACAGATTATTCCATAGTGCACTTGGATTCAAAACTCCCGAAGAAATGTTCACCAGAAAGAAGCCAGAAGTAAGCCATCTCAAAATATTTGGTTGTCCAGTATTTGTACACATTCCAAAAGAAAATAGAACTAAGTTGGATCCTTCAGGAAAGAATGCAATATTTGTTGGATACTCTGAGGTCTCTAAGGCCTTCAAAATTTACATACCAGGTTACCATCATATTGAGATCATCAGAGATGTAACCTTTGATGAAGATGCAGCACTCAAAAGATCAAGGAAATGTCAGCTTGAAGAAGTATATGAAGAACCTGTAGCTCCCAGAGTTACAAAACCCGTGAAGGAAGTTACATTTACCCCTAATGATGAGATTCCAGAAGATCATGATATGATAGAATCTCAAGAACCTCCCCATATGACGATCTCTCACAAGAGAAAGCCAGCTTGGGCGAGAGAACTTATTCAAGATGCAGAAAAGTATGGTGCCCCAGAAGAAACCATGAGACAAAGCAAGAAACCTAAGCCATTCTCCAGATATATGGCCTTGATGTGTGATCTCATAGAAAAGGAACCTACTTGCTTTGAAGAAGTTGTTCAGAAGAAAGAATGGATGGACGCCATGACAAAAGAATACCTGTCCATTATAAAAAATGATGTATGGGAAGTAGTTCCCAGACCAAAGAACAAAGATGTGGTATCTTCCAAGTGGATATACAAGATAAAACATGCAACAGATGGAAGTATTGAAAAACACAAGGCAAGATTTGTGGCTCGTGGTTTTTCTCAAAAGGAAGGTATTGACTATGAAGAAACATTTGCTCATGTAGCCAAATACACTTCTATCAGAACCATCATAGCTTTTGTAGTTAAAATGAAGTGGAAGTTACACCAGATGGATGTGAAAACAGCTTTCTTAAATGGTATTATTGAAGAAGAAGTGTATATAGAACAACCACAAGGGTTTGAAGTTGAAGATAGAAAGACTCATGTCTGCAGGTTGAAGAAAGATCTGTACGAGTTGAAGCAAGCTCCTAGAGCTTGGTATGGCAGAATTGATAGTTTCCTGACGAGGTTGGGCTTTACCAAGAGTAAAGTTGATTCTAACCTTTACTTCAAGGTTATGAATGATGAGCCAATCATATAGCTATTATATGTGGATGATTTATTCTTGACTAGAGAAGAAAAGCTCATCACATATTGCAAGAAGAAACTTGCTACAGAGTTTGAGATGAAAGACCTAGGCCTGATGCATTATTTCTTAGGTCTGGAAGTTTGGCAAAACCCAGAGAAGATCTTCCTTAACCAAGGGAAGTATGCAGTTGAAATACTGAAGAGATTTGACATGTTGGAATGTAAAGCCATGAACACACCCATGGAAACGAATTTGAAGCTCCCGGTTGATACTTCGTCAAATTTGGTTGATGCTACTCTATACAAACAGATTATTGGATCGATTATGTATCTGACAAATACTAGGCCAGATATATGCTTTGGTGTGAACACCTTGAGTTAGTACCTAGTGGAGCCCAGACGTGTTCACCTTGTAGATGCAAAGCATGTGATGAGATACCTTAAGGTTATGTTGGATTATCATCTCTGTTATACTGGAGATCATGACTTCGGACTGTATGGTTATACTGATTTAGGTTGAGCTAGAAGTGCTTCAGACAAGAAGAGCACTTCAAGATGTTGTTTCGGTTTGGGGTCAGCCATGACTTCATGGCAAAGCAAGAAGCAATCCAGTATTGCTCTCAACACAGCAGAACCAGAATAAATTGCAGCATGTTCCGCCAGTTGTGAAGCCATATGGCTTCGGAAGTTGTTGACAGGTCTGTTCAATCTAGAGATGGAAGCCACTGTGATTCTATGTGATAACCAGAGTTGTATAAAAATGACAGAGAACCCAGTGTTCCATGATAAGTCGAAGCACATAGAGATCTGGTATCACTACATTCGTGATATGGTGCAGTGGGGAGCTGTAAAGCTCCAATATGTTGGCACAGATGAGCAGGTTGCAAGATGTGTTGACCAAGCCTCTGTCTCGAGTGAAGTTTGAGTACTTCCAAGACAAGCTTGGTGTTGTCCGAAAAGACCTCCCTCGAAAGGGAGAGTGATGTTGATGATACTATGGTATCCTGACCAATAGCGGGTAGCTCCGTTAGGATTTTATAACCTAGGGGATTGATCATCCCTGGACAGATCTCGAAGGTCCGGTAAGGACAGTCTGTCAGAGTACCTGTGCATGTATATGCCAGCTATGGTCAGTACTGGTAGCTCCGTTAGGATTTTATATCCTAGGGAATCTTATGATTCCTGGGCAGATCCCGAAGGTCCGGTAAGGATGGTCTGTCAGAGTACCACATGGTAGCTTGTTAGGATTTTATATCCTAGGGAATCTTATGATTCCTGGGCAGATCCCAAAGGTCCGATAAGGACGGTCTGAGTGAGTACCACAAATGTTGTTGTTGATGCACCTGCCTCGTTCTGTTGCCACATGATGATGATGTTGTTGTTCCAGCCTCGTGTTGTTGATGATGTTGTTGTTCTAGCTTCATGTTTTTGATGTTGATGTTTCAGCTTCATGTTGATGATGATGATGATGTTACTCCAGCTCCATGTTGTGAACGATAATGATATTGATGATGAGAAAAACTTTCGATGATTTATAGATGTGTCAGTCAATGTTCCAAATGTCGATGATGATGTTGCCCTCTCCTTCTCTTGATGATGTTGTATTGGGTCATGTCAGTAGAATACCTTTCTCGTTAAGGAGGAGTGTTGAAATATTGTAACTTCGAAGAATATTCTAATTATATTTGAGTTATTATCTTATAGATCAAATCCACTTTTGCGGATTGATCATGTCGGGTCTTGTATAAGATCAAATCCCCTTTTATGGATTGGTCAAACCATATTTATATGCTGGTATTTGTGAAGTCAGCCCCTAGTGTTTATAAAGTGGTTTTAACCACTTCTAGAAGAAATCAACCCTACTAAGTGAAGAGACATAACCCTAGCACCTCCTTAACTAGTATTTATATGTGAGGATGGTGCCTCACTTGTTCACACACACACTCACTCATCTAGTGCGCATATCTTGAAGGCAGTTGCGGTTGCAGGAGGAAGGAGAAGAGAGGCGCATGCTCAGTCTTGGTTTAATCTTGGTGTTTTGGTCTTAGTCTTGGCATTGAATTGGGAATCTATTATTGAGGAAGTTTTTGCTAGGTTTTCTCCCCCATGAGGGTTTCCCAGGATAAAATGTTGCGTACCTTGCGATTGTGTTTCTTTAAGTGATCCTCTTTATGTTGTTGTTTTGGAAATGCATTGAATGCTCATGTAATTTGGAATTGATCTAATAACAACAGTAAAAACTTAACACATTAGAGTTATGATCTGCGCATAGCCTTTCATAAATTTCCTGTAATATCTTGTATGACCCAAAGTAGTTCTCAATTGTGTCACCGATTCAAGCGGTGGCAAATTAACAATTACTGCTATCTTAGCAGGATCAACCAACAAACCCTGCTCGCATACCACATGACCTAACAATATCCCAAACGATGCGCAAAAAATACATTTCTTCAAATTTAAAGATATTTGATATTGTCTACATCTATCAAGCATCAACCATAAAATTTCTATGTGATCTTTCAATAAACTAAACACATTCCAATCGTCTATGTATACTTCAAGAAACTTATGAATAAACTCCTTAAAGGTTGCGACAACTACTCTAGAAAACACAGCAGGTGCATTCTTTAACCCAAATGGCATCACCGTATACTTGAAGCTCCCCCGTTCTGTCGCAAATGTCATCTTATGCCTGTCTTTTGGCGCAATCTTTATCTGATGGTATCCTGAAAAGCCATCAGTGAACGAGTAGGCCTCCTACCCTCCTACGTTTTCTAACACTTCGTCTGTAAAGAGAGTCGGAAAAGGGTCATGTAAATAGGCATCGTTCAACTTCCTTAGGTCTACACAAATTCTAATACCCCATGTTTTCCTATCTTGAACTACCATGGGACTTATCCATTTGGACTCTGTGACAGGCTCAATGATACCAGCTTCTATCATTCTGTCAAGTTTTGCTTTCACTTTTTCTTTGTACTTCGGATTCAATCTGTAGGTCTTTGTTTTATTGGCTTAGTGTCTGGTTTCAACGGGAACTTCATTTCGCCTAATTCCCCAACTATTCCTTTCATCTCTGAAAAGGTTGTCGAAAAGAGATCTTGATACTCGTGCAATAGGTCTACAATCTTTTCCACAGTCTCATTGTTCCAATAATCACCAATATTCATGAACTTCGATTTCTCCTTCGTGCCAATGTTCGCTTTGTGCACTTAAGGGCTTCGCGTTGTTGAAATTTAAATATAGTTCAAATCTGTAATATTTTTGAAAAATACTTGTTGATTTATAATTTATTCACAGAAATATGCAAAGATACAAAAACAGAAATAGAATAGAAGCATGCACGATAACACAAGGATTTTACCCTGGAAAAACCCTCTCAAACTTGAGGGAAAAAACCAGCAAATGATCTTTCTTATTAGCAAATGAATGAGCTAGGAGCAGATACAAATTTACCACAGCCACAGAAGCTTACAACCATGAGAGTTTGTTGTCCAGATCTAGCTTTAAAGCTAGCTCAAACTCTGGTAGAAGTTAGCAGCCCGAAACCTGAAAACAAATTGTCCTTGTTGCAAAGATCCCATGAGCAGCAATGCTTCCTTCTTCGTTGTGTCTTCAACGAGTATTCAATATCACTTCGTCAAGCACTGAGGAGTCTTATTAATGATAATTATTTCTCCATAACTCGCTATGGAACTCGTCTTCATCACCTGACTTAACTAAGATAACTCGTCTTAGTAACTCAACTTACCAACTCGACTTTACATGCAGACTTGACAACTCGTCTTTGTCACTTAACTTACCAACTCGACTTTACATGCAGACTTTGTTAACTTTTCAACTCGACTTTGTTAACTCAACTTACCAACTCAACTTTACATGCAAACTTTGTTAACTCAACTTACCAACTCGACTCTTTGACAACTCGAACTTGACAACTCGTCTTTGCATGACTCGACTTTTGCAACTTGACTTGCAGCTCATCTTTGCAACTCGACTTTTCTACAAGCTCGACTCTTCTTCTTTCTTCCAGCAATCACAAGTCTTTCATGGCAACCATGGTCTCACGTGTCATCATGCTACCTCATCACATATACATCATTTGCATCTCACGTATAAGAAAGATCATTTGTCTCGGGATGTGACCATTTGGTTCTCCACTAATGGTCAATTGCTTGGCCTAGGAAAACCTCACACACCACTTTTGCCTACACAAGGCAATACCTCAACACATCAGGTCACTCGGTCTTGTCACAAATAAGACTGATCAACAATATGTGAAAAATCCCAGTCCTATCAGCTTGCCTTCTTGGTCTGTCTTTGACCAAGCAAAGGCTCTAAGTTTTCACTGTCTTGTTTTTGTTTTCTGCTGTTTTATAACAGCCAATAGTCATGTTTCTTTTGAGCTGATTGTTATGGTTATATTCTCAATT
>ML782092.1:128747-153750 GCA_009831015.1 Picea engelmannii | reverse complement strand
GAAATGAAAGGAACCTAATGCATATATAAGAAGGTTATAATGATCAAATATGACACATACCATGATACCTCGGACCAATTACCTCATGGAGCAAGAGTCTTCTCTGATGCAAGCCCAAGCCGGTAGTGATGGAGGCTGGTACTGCTGACAGGACAAGTTTGGCTGAGAAGAAGAAAGATGGGCCCTCAAGGGCCATGCTCAAGTCGATCCGCTCTCGTACTACATGTCTGGGATCATGTGGGCCTCGAGACATGATCTCCTAGTTATCCCTAGATATCGGGGATAACAGGGTCCTCCTGCCCTGCTCCCTGAAATTCAAGCATCCTTAGTGTATGATCTATCCATGCCATTGTATTCGATGTAGTACTTACCTTCGGTGATGCTAACTGACTCTGGTTTGTTGCGCTACTTCCACTATTCTGACTATTGTTCTGACTTCCTCCACTAACTACAATCTCTCTCGACAACATTCTGGTTTCTGCTTCAAATCTAGGTGACGCACACGGGGTTCTGCAGTGATGAGGGAAAGTGAGGCATTCAACATGTTCTTACTAAACTTCTACTCATGTGTGCTATTTCCATTCGTTAACAGTTACTTAACACTCAATATATTTTATGCACGACATTCTCCCTCTTAAGATTCATTCATTTAGCAGTTACTTCAGTGTGCAACATTATAGCATCATGTATAACTAACACATCCATCATACTTAAGCATTTATCACCATTGCATCATAACAGTAAACATCATAACATCCAAACACAATATATCACAACACACAGGTTTAACGTAGTTCACCCAACTTGGGCTACATCCACAGCGGCTAGCTTCTTATATTACTCATTGATAATCTTCTACAGCTGCGCTACAAAATATGCAACAATAACATTTACCCAAACCTACCTAGTCGTTCTATTGCAGTGCAAGCTTCACTCCTCGGTCATACATCAAAACTTCATTCAACGCTCGACTCAACTTACTCAAAAAGCACTGAGAACTTCTCATATGTCGAACCCCTCTACATAAAAACCCTTTACATATTTATACATAAAAATAGGACTAAGCCCGCTACAAAGTGGACAAAATGTTCCAAAATCCTAACGGTCTATAACCATTTTTCGCCTTTTGCACAATACTCCATTGCGCTTCCTTCTGTCGCGCGCATTGATTCCTTAGAGTCCACTCCCGTCGCGCGCTCTGATCCATCTTCTAATTGCCTTTTATTCTTTGACTTATTCTGGCGCAAATCCCAAAACTTATCCAAAATGCCTATCCAACAAAATAGATATTGTTAAAAATAGAAAGTTGTCTACATGTCCATGACTTTATACTCATTAGATTCGATTTTCCGTAAGGATTCCGAATCCACAATTGGAATCGACATGCGAGCTCCGGTGCTCAACCTACTAAAAATAGAAATATGTGACAAATCATCTCGAAAAAAGTCCAAAAGATTCAGAATGTCTCAAGGATCCACAATATGTGCTCAGAATCTGAATTTGGGGTCTAGAGCAGAACCTGCTAAAAATAGAAAGCTCTCGCATGTGGCTCGGAAAAGTGTCATCAGACCTAGAATCATGCAAGGACCACCCCTGTATGCTCAAAATTGGTCCAAGGACCAAATTGTCAAATGACCCACACAAACTAACTCTATCTCTGAACGAAATAACCTTGTACCGATCATATACCTACCTCTAATGGGAACCAACCTCTTGCTCAACACAAGTGCTAAACTCTGGGAGAATCTCATAATGCCCACCAAAAGAGTGCATGTTGGCTCTTAACCCTCAAGATTTTCAAGGGTGAAAATCTAGGGGTTAATAGAACACAAATCTTAGAACTGTACAAGACTGTAGGTTTGACCAACAAGTTAGATAACTTCATCTTCAACAGGACCCTAGAAATGAAGTTGGAAACATTTTCTCTCAAGCACCACTAAGGAAGCATCACCTTTATAGACATAACATTGCAAAGTAGGCTCCAAACTAAAGTGGGCCCGGTAGGATGGACCCCTAAATACATAAAAGTCATCGTGATCTTCACTTGTGGCCCTCTAAAGTAAAATAAAGATTAGAGACGGCCTCCATAGTAGTTTTAAAAGCCATAATCTTGCTTTCGCTGAGATAAACTGCTAATTGCCAAAGATCACAGAATAGATAAAGCGTGTGTTAACCCCTGGATTTTCTCACTTGGAAATCCTGGGGTTAGCGGCAAGTGTTATTTTAATCTACTGGGATTCAGATGTTTCTTTAGAGGTAGCACTTGATCAAGCCAAGGTTGTTTCCCATTGAGGGCAGGTACAGAGATTGGTTAAATGGTGGTTTTGCTTCAGAGACAGATTCAGCTCAGTTTTCCATGGTTTAGAAAGAGAGATTGTTGTTTTTAGTCAATTCCCTATTTTTTAGGAGTTTCCTATTTTTAGGAGACAATGTCCAGAGGCTCGCATGACATTTCCAAGCATACAGTTTTGTTCCTGGTTGCATTCTGATTACAATGAACCTTTTCCAAGATGTTGTGAGTACTTTCTATTTTTAACAGTTCGAGATCAAGGGGTCAAATGGTGATTCCGATGGCATTTCTGGATTCCTTGCGAGAAATCGAATCCGATGAGTATATTTCCATTGACTTCCGAGGACTTTCTACTTTTAACAATGTCTATTTTTAGACATACTATTTTGGGCAGTGGTCTCCTAGTGGTCCCGGACACATTTGTGGTATTTCCGAAATTTTAGGGAGACTGCTATTTTTGGCTGTCTATTTTTAGCAGGGGTAGTCACCATGCTGGGTAGCACATGGCAATCTTCTTAAATGACAAGTGGCAGCTTGGTCAAACACTTGGATGAGTTGGTGCTTAGTTGGAATGGATGAGTCATGAGGAGGGGCTTAGTTGGAATGGATGAGCGGAGGGGGGCACCCACCTTTTTCTCTCTCTTAAGGGGGTGCCTACCTTATTTATCTCCCTCTTTCACTTCCACAGCCACTAAATCCTTAAATCCTCTCCCTAATTCCTACTTCCCCTAACTTCACTCCCCTTTTCCCCTTTTCTCTCCACTCCTCCCTCTTTCAGAGGGGGTGCACCACTATTCATGGGTCCCATACCTACTTCTCCTCACCTAACTCATGAGGCGCCCTCTTTCCTCACTTGTCATCTATATATTCAAGTGTTTTTGATTGTTCAAGGGTTGGATATTCTACTTCAGGAGCTCAAGACTTCAGAAATCTCTCCTCTCTCTCTCTTTCTAGCTTTTGATTTTTTTGTATACAGGGATCACTACTACACCATCTTTGTACTTGTTTCTTGGCACAAACAGCCTCCTACATTTGCAGAAATAAAAGCATGAGGTGCGTGTACCGAACTTTCTAGTTTTGCATGTGTTTTAGCTTGTGAACTGTCTCATTTACAGATGTTTCCAGCATACCATCTGGGCGATTTTCTGCTGTTTGGTATTGCTTTCTTCATGATTTTCTGCTGTTTGGTATTGCTTTCTTCATGGTAGTGCAAGAAATTGCGTTAACAATTGGCGTCGTCACCGGGGAACCTTGTCATCATTCCATGGCTATCAAATGACATTGGTGAGCATTTCTAATTTTTTATTTTATTTTTTTTCTTTTAACTCACCTGGCGATTCCACGTTTTACAGGGTCGGCTCCACTGGCAAAATCAAGAAAAATCACTCAGAATCGATCCAGCACAAGGCAGTGTTCCGAGTTTTGGTGACTCCGCTGCCAAGAGATCATGATTGATCATGTATGTTGAATACTTTCAGTGGCTGAAGAGTATTCTTTGGGATTACAGCCACATTAAGAGGGGGAAGGATGAAACTATTCCTGACTTCCATGTCAGATTTGTCAATGCATATGATAAGTTCCCCCCCGGATACCAACCAAGAAGCGTTACTGTGAATTATGCCTTTGCCTTTGATCTAGAATTCCATAATCTCCTCTGGAATCAGGGACCAACAAATTTAGAGCAAGCTCTATTGGTTGCTAAAGAAGTTGAAGAATTCCTTACAGCTACTCGAAGACCGCAGGAACTTCTTGTTGCAGCAGAAAAACATAATGATGGAAGTCTTGCATGTCGTAGAGTTTCGAGATGCGAACATGATGACGGTGACTCATGTGCTTGGGGAATCAGGAACTGGTAGTTGTGAAACTTGAGCCATGTATAAAGTTCCATGATAATAAAGCTGAAGAGTTAAATGTACAGGTGGGTTTTCTTAGTCCCTTTCAGTGATGATGATGAGATTCGAGAGAAAGAGCAACAAATCAGTCATGCAAAATTTGGTCAGCTACCATTGCAAAAGGGGAGGCAGCTTTCAGTTCAATCAGAAGATGATACTCCTCACAGTTTGCTTATGGTCCCACATTTAGATCTTGATTTTCAAGGAGATCCTTTGACTGATCTTTGCTTGGATGACAGAGTTGACCATGATCCGGTTGAATTGAGAATGATGGAGGTTTTTCAGTGATCCGATTCTGAGAGTCTTAGCTACCATACCTTCATGTTCATTATTGTGGATGGACCCTTTTCCAAGTTTGAATCAACATACTTCATTGATTTCTTGAACAGCAAGCATAAAGATGCGTGTTCCCATCTTAGGAGACATCACAATTGGTTGCATTGGAGGGTTGACTAAGTTGACCTTTCCCATCTAACTGATCACTTAGTTGCATGGTTACATTGGTCATCTGAGTATGTTGACCATGGCAGCTTGGACAAACTTTCAGTGAGGATTTGATCCTCAGAATAAAAAAATAAAAGGAAGAAAAATTTCTTACATTTTGGGAGGTTTGGGCTGTAGTTTACTTTGTTGTTTTTTTGTCTTATTCAGTCAATTTCCAGACCTGTAGTTTGCTGATTTTTGCTCTATGACAGCAAGTTTTTGTTCCTTTACCATGCAGATTTTTCTCTTGCCTTCACCTGTTTTTGTCCTAGTTTTTTTCTTGCTGTTTTTTTTTCTTTATGTCAGTTTTTTCTATTTCTTTTTCACAGAAATAAGTGCCTCATGAGAGGCTATTTTTCTCCCGATAGTTTGCTATCTGCCTTTTTCAGCCATGAGTCTGGAAGTGTTGTCTTATTGAGGGATGTGATATTTTGCCACATAGTTTAGCCTGTAGAGTGAGTCTGGATGAGGGTCAGTTTTAGCTGTCTTCCGAAAAACATTTGAGTCTTAGGATGGGTAGAACAGAACAGACATAGGAGAGTCTTGAGTCACCTTGATGTTTATCTCTTCATCTTCCTTATTGAGTTTATTTGTTTCGAGACAGTGGTCCTCCTAATCCAGCACTAGGGGTACGGTGCCTTTCATTCATCTTGGTCTTTACTTGTTTACTTCGCACCAAGGTAGAGGACTTCATCACTACCTCTTCTCCTTGCAGATCATTCCCCATTTACTACTACACATTATCTGGGGGATGGTCCAGAAGTAGAGTACCTTGATAGTCGTTAGACTCATTGGTGGCCATCTCGCACCTGACAAGGCTAAGCATCATTGAGCCTTGATCAGGTGATCCTTGTCCGTGTTCGGCATCAACACATTTTTCACATTGACAGGTTGGTACTCGTACCTTAGGGCCCATTAGCATCATTGGAAGGTACCTTCGGGACTGGCAGGTGTTTATACTATTAGCATCTGACTAGGCAACCTTTTCCCCAGGTGTCGACTTCGACTCATTTTCCACTGGGAAGGGTGTACAGATTTGACAGTTTCAGGTAGAAGACTTGGATGAGGGCCCCACTTTCAGTGGGGGGGCATGTATGTATTTGACTACATGTCCCCATTAGACAGGCATCCTGGTATCACAGACTATCCTTGGGGATACATACAGGCATTCTTCATCATCGAGGACCTTGGCAGTTACAGATCCAGAGATTATACAAGTTCTCGACATCCCACAGGGGGAATCCCATCCCCTTGAGTCGCCATTGTTAACCCCTGGATTTTCTCACTTGGAAACCCTGGGGTTAGGGCCGGTGTTATTTTCATCTACTGGCATTCAGATGTTTCTTCAGAGATAGCACTTGATCAAGCTGAGGTTGTTTCTCGTTGAGGGAAGGCACAGAGATTGGTTAAGTGGTGGTTTTGCTTCAGAGACAAATTCAGCTCAGTTTTCCATGGTTCAAAGAGAGAGATTGTTGCTTTTAGCCAGTTCCCTATTTTTTAGGAGACAGTGTCTGGAGGCTCGCATGACATTTCCGAGCATACAATTTTGTTCCTGGTTGCATTCTGATTCCAGTGAACCTTTTCTGGGATGTTGCGTGAGTACTTTCTATTTTTTAGCAGTTGGAGATCAGGGGGTCAGATTCCTTGCGAGAAATCAAATCCAATGAGTATATTTCCATTGACTTCAAAGGACTTTCTATTATTAGCGATGTCTATTTTTAGACATACTATTTTGGGCAAT
Organism: Picea engelmannii; assembly: GCA_009831015.1. Classification (NCBI taxonomy): domain Eukaryota; kingdom Viridiplantae; phylum Streptophyta; class Pinopsida; order Pinales; family Pinaceae; genus Picea; species Picea engelmannii. Next base: position 147,344 of record ML782092.1, on the reverse strand, counting down.
GGTCTCTTGGTGGTCCTGAACACATTTGTGGTATTTCCGAAATCTTAGGGAGACTGCTATTTTTGGCAGTGTCTATTTTTAGCAGGGGTAGTCACCATGCTGGGTGGCACATGGCAATCTCCGGAAATGACAAGTGCCAGCTTGGTCAAACACTTGGATGAGTTGGCGCTTAGTTGGAATGGATGAGTCATGAGGAGGGGGGCTCCCACCTTTTTCTCTCTCTTAAAGGAGCAGCCTACCTTATTTATCTCCCTCTTTCACTCCCTCACGCACTAAATCCCTAAATCCTCTCCCTAATTCCTACTTCCCCTAACTTTAATCCCATTTTCCCCTTATTGTTTGGTATCGCTTTCTTCATGATTTTCTTTTGCTGGTTTTGAGTAACAAGTTGTAGAAATCTCACCAAAAAACAATTAAAATTTAAATTTCTGAACTTTGGTTATCTAAAAACAGCCATAAACCTCTTTATTTTGTTGTTGTTATATTGCATTTGCTTCTGTTATATTGTCTTGTTTTGCAAATTTGCAGGTGGAGGACAGCAAACAAAGAGGCTAGGCCGCTAGGGACACCCCCAGTGGTTGGCATGAACCAGCCCAAATGGAGAGGACTCTGCTAGTGACACTCTAAGGGTAGAAATTCCTATAATTAACCTATTTTCTGTGCAGATTTCGAGCCTTTTCAGATGTGTCCCAAAGCACATAGAACAGATTTCAAGATATTTCAGATCTGATTTTTAAGTGCATGAAATTGCATTAACAAGGTGTCAAGTTGTCGTTGTAAACCCTCTACAAAAAAAAACCAATAAGACCAAGTCATCTAAAAACAAGAGGGTGAAATCAAGCCCTGGTGAAAAAGGAAACCATTATCTACGTGTGTGATCTCCTATATGAAGTGCTCAAGTTCATCAATGTAGAACCCAAAAAGTATGGGGGAAAGGGAACACCCTTGTTTTACCTCAATAGTACTACTAAGGTCCTCAGAAAGCACATGTGTTGTACTTATATGTATTGGACCACAATTGTCTCATAAAGCTTTATCGTTGCCAAAATAAGGCCATAAGGAACACCAAGAACTCAAAGTCTCTCAAAGAGAGGATGTCTAGGCACCAAGTCAAAGGCCTTATGGAAGTCGAAAAAATAGCATTAGACCAAGGAACCACAAAAAATGACCAAAGTTTCGGTGATAGTGAAGCAATTAGTTTATGCATCATTGCAACTAATTGCAATGCATCAATCAAGCCAAGGAGCCATTCATCTAGTATGGGTGTTACATAGGAACAAAAGACCTCATGTGTAGGTCCTCCTAATAACAATTCACAATATACATCATCTTGTAGCATGCAGTCATTGACATTGCCAGATTTGAACACAATGGTTGCCAGATTTGAACACAATGGTAGCACTATCACAAAATGCTGTTCCAATAACCTTCATAGGTTCACACATAAATTCCCAGATTCTTGTGTATGGAATCTGGATCTCTAATTCAAGGCTCGCTACCATATAAGTTGCCGATGGTAACAACTTTTGTCAATATAGGTGCATCTCTAAACAATACATCTCTATCAGATGGAAGCAAGAGTGTGTGGGAGATTGCCTGGTGTATTGTTGCAAATCGTATTCATGGCAAGGTGTTCCCTAATACCTCAAAGTTCAAACGTACTTATTCATACTTCTTGCTCAAGTACACTAGCAACAATAGTTACTGTCATTGATGAAAATTAAGACCAAGTCATTGAGTTGGAACTAGAGTCCCAAAATACCTCAACACCCAACACTCTATTTTCTTTGAGGCAAAAGTATTTCAAAGAGAGGTCATTGTTATGATGCTCAAAAATAATACACTTGGTTCACTTTATGTTTGTCATGCCATCATTGGTATTTTATGCTAGTTATTAGGGTTGCACACTATGTTACTCAAGGGGGTTTTATGTTAAGTTGCAGTTGGTGGATGTGGACCATGGTAGTTAGAGGTAGTTGGAGAACCATTGCCTTTATATGGTTGACCTTGCCCTCATGTGGTAGGTGAAACTAAAATTATCAATTACGTTGACCAGGGCCTCTAGCACATGCTCTGGAATTGCACTGTGCAAGAGTGCTCTCGAGAGTGCACTCCCAAATCGAGGGGATTTCAGAAGCGCACTCCCAACCTGCCTGAGTACACTCCCTAGAGATTGACCACACATTTATGGAGCAACTACCTCATCCCTTGGGCTAGAGCGGAATAGAAGGTTTGGCATTTGAGCTAGACATTTGGAGTATAGTTTTGGGTTAGAGGGATAGCTTAGGAGACTAAGCTAGGCCAAGAGCAGCATCCATACTTCCTTGGACAATCTGGCCCAAATTGGCAACCATACCTCGTCAAGAAAGTGACTTCATCTGATGTAATTGTTTGAAACATAGTTACCAAAGAACACTGCAGGGCCTCTAGCACATGCACTGGAATTACACTATGTGAGAGTGCTCTTGAGACTGCACTCCCAAATTGTGGGGGTTTCAGAAGCGCATTCCCAACTTGCCTTAGTGTGCTCCCTAAAGATTTCCAAGAGTATGCGCCATTCCTCATGGCACTACAGGGAGCGCTCCCAAGACTGCTCCCAAGATTGTTACCCTGTCCTCCAAGCACACTCCATGTGCAGACACTACCAAAAACACTTTGCTCCCGGGATTTTCCTGGGAAGGACTGCAGTCTGCTAGCAACTCCCACATTGCACTTTGCTACACTCCCTGGAAACACTAAATAATAAAGTGTCTGCTTGAGTCTATTTTCCAGCTATTTAGCATTCTTCTGTAAACTGACAATGTTTTAAATATTTGTTTAAAAATTCGGTTTTTCCAATTTCAGTCCAGAAATCTGATTTTTAGTTTCAATTGTATATTTTCCAATTTTCACTTCATATTTTAGTTAACAGGTTTCTTTTCCAGTTATAGTAGCACTTTTAAGTTATTTTATTAACAATTGTCCGGTTAGGTTAGTAACAATTACAGAATTAAATTTAAGTTTTAACATAACCAACTATGGTAACCCACTGTCATTCTTCCTTATTTCCCCTTTAGTAGTAGCCAATAACACAACTCACAGGCACTCTTAAGTTCATTGTAGAACTTTCAACAATATACTAAACAACTCCATTAAGAAATGAAGAAAGAAACTCCAGCGATCACAAAAGAAAATAACAATTGGTTGCACCTGAGTTTTGGCCCCGCAAATAAGATTAATAGCCTCAGCTTGTGCCTGGAAGCGAGTAGGAGAGTAATCCCCATTTCTCATCCATTCAGAATTGTCAATGCAAATCATTGTCGCCTGTCATGTGAAAACAACATGAATAAATAAAATGAATTTTAGTCTCTGAAAATCTCAATGGAACATTACAAAAATGGGAAACTAATATCAATCATTGAAAACGGCCAACAGGATCCACTTCACTCTGGTTAAAATTAAGAAACTTTTGAATAGTACAAATCCTTTTATTTCCAAATTCACGATCCATTACGCTAACACATTCTGATAAGGGTAAGCAAAACCAATTCTAGTTTTTATTGACTCCAATTGGTGTCGAACATTTCTCAAAGTATAACTTGTGATCCGTTTAGGTTATTACTTGTCAGAACAGTCATTATAATCAAATTAGGTTGATATTATCGACTAGCACAGATCCATCTTGAGTTCTTAGAAAGATCAAAAAACTTAAGGTGCCAACCTCACTGTTTTTGCCCCTACTCCTAATGCTTCCTCCCATGCTAGCTCTCCCTACCCCTAATGCTTCCTCCCACGCCAGCTTTCCCTACCCCTAATGCTTCTATCTGATATGTTAGTTCCGTAATGCCTACCTTCCAATGAACTATAATGACAGGCCATCTTCCTTACGCACATGCCAGCTATCTCACGTACTGCTACCTCAGAACCTACACCCGCTCTCATTTGCCATATTCAATCTATTGCCTTACATAACTGATACTTTACCATCATGCCATATATGCGTATGCTAATTCATAATATTTAGTTTTTGCACCTGAAAGATTACTTAACCACATTGAGGTTTGCACATTGAGTTTTTTGATCCATCTTGGTGCTTAATAGATCCAGGTTTAAGATCCATCTTGGTGCTTAATAGATCAGGTTTAAGGAGGATTTATGCTAGTGTTTTTTTTTTTTCTAAATTACCTTATTAATGTCCACGCTTTTTATCTTCTTACCCTCTTTTATTGTATTCATGTTAGCTGCGGTTTTTCCTTTTCTCTGAACACTTGTGTATAAGGTTGGCTAGTTTTGTGTTTGTCTGTTTGAGTGGCACGCAGCTACACACATGAAGTATTGAAGACTCCCACCCTACATGAGCTATAGAATGCGCCAAAGCTTCTCTCGGCACAATCACTGTGAATGGAACCTCGTTCATACAAGTTTCAGCAAGTAAGTAAATCCACATCAGTCTACATTCTGTTAGGTATGTCAATTACTCGAACTTGTTAAACATTATATGAACTTAAAGGACCTCCCGACGGTGATTAGCTTCTCGTGGTATGATCAGGTCCAAAAGCGTCCAGAATTTACAATGTAATTCCAAATTGCGAACCAGAGTTACGCCAAACCATTGGTAGCATCAGAACCAGTAAGATGCGGCACTAATTGTTGCCCGCTCTGGCTCGTGACTATAAACAAACCAACAAAAAAAATAGAAAATGACGAAAACCAGGGTAATTTACAGGGGCTCCCGCGCCTGGAAAATGTGAAACAGTGTGCTTGACTCCAGAAATCTAGTAAGCTTTACAGAAGATTTTGTTGAAGATAGCTGAAATTGGGAATCCGCTCTTACATTACAGAAGCTCTGTGTGAGGTAAATGGATGCCCTAAAAACTAATTTTCTATAACAGAACAAAGAATTAAATACTAGGCAGACGACTAAAGCTGAGCATACCTCGAGAACCATGGTTGACGATGGGTTTTATGCCGATATCCTTCAGTTTTCAGTTATTTGGCCGGCTTCGCAAGGTTCTGTGCGGAACGAATACGATCAACTCCTGCGGCTTCTATGTGAAAAATGTAGCTGCTGCGCCTTTAAGCTTTCACAAAGTCTCTGTTTTATGTAATAAATGTTGGAGCCTATTTTGTAAAGTGTTAATCTCTATGAATCCTTTGTTTGTGTGTAAAGGAAGGTGTTTTACCTCCCAGAATAGGGTCTAGTCGTAAAGCATGTTGTGTGTGGGTGTGTAATTGTGTGTTGTGTGTATGAGGGAAGGTGTTTATTTTTTGGGGTTTTTCTTTATAGTGACCTCTTTGTGTGTGAGGGAAAGTGTTTGACTTTTTAGAGTTGTAGAGTTTTTGTATGTGTAACTTTCAGAAATTTGTTTTCATACATTATCAAAAGGGGTTTAATATATTTTTGACGAGTCAAATTAGTTTAAGTAGATGTTGATAGATTTACCATACTAAGAGGATGACATATGAGAGTGACATAGATTTACCCCCACCACACCCACACCTTCACCCTCATAATATGTTTTCTCTAGTAATATTAGAGAAAACATATTCCTCAAATTTTTGCACGTAACATTAGAGAAAACATATTCCTCAAATTTTTGCACTCTAAAAAAATGTACACCTTCATGATTTGATCCCTCTAGATACTTAATGGATTTAGAACTAAGCTTAATATAAGGGCATATAAAATTTAACTTTTTTATTTTTCAAGCTAACTTGAAATTACTTTATTTTTTATTATAATTTTTCTTTTATTTTTCATTTTAATTTGAACATACTTTCATTTTTTATTAGAATTTTTTTTAATTGTTAAATTTTGACAATATGTGCCACAAAAACGTTACATACGTGATACATCTACCTAGGTTATAAAAAGCGTATTTCGACGCACCTATGTAAGTTGTAGAAAGTGCCTCTCAGTGCATCTCCCTGCGCAATTATAGAAAGAATATATTATGTGAATGATGTCTAGCAATTAGTTATATCACTCATTTCCAAGATGACCCAAATTCAAAAATGGTTAATATGCTTTGGTGAAAAGCAAAAAGGGTGTTAGAGAAAATAAATTTGTGAAGAGTGTTGTGTGTGGCTTTGTTCACATGTGTTCAACTCAAAGATTCATTTGAAAAATAATAATAATAATATAAAAACAAAGGTTAAATGTGGTCTATATGTCGGAAGCTATGTAAACCTATAAAGCTTATGCTTGTGAACTTACAATGCCTCAAATGATTACAAATCAAAGCAATGACAATGTAAAGATGAATGTTCTTTTATGGAGTCTAAAGTTATGATTAGATATTTAAAATATAAACATATATTGTTCATCTTGAGCAAGGATAGGCTCCTTTACCTTATTGTACTGTCGAAGGTAGTATATAGCAATGAATTAACATTGACTTTCATATTAGCTTTGTGTTGACTTGAAAAATCTATCTCAGTTTTAATGTTCAACATAACAAGTAAAAAAAATTGTTTTTTAATATAACAAAAATAATATTTTTTTAACTCCTCATTGGTCAAAAAATTGATAGTGTTATTGCAGCCTTCGCATATTTCGAGACCTTCAATTAATGAGGAAGGACAGTTTTTTAACTCCTCATCCTTATCCATTCGCTCACGTGTTCCCCATGAACTGAAGTCGGACAACTGCCTTGATCCTTCCACTCTTTCCATTTGCTCTACTCACTTGTTACGTGTACGCAACTTACTCCGCAGTAACAACGGCAGTGCATTCATTAATCTCGGGCACCGTTGATGGAAAATTGGGCAGCGGTAGTGAATTTACAGTTTAATGGAAAATTGTGATTTATCTTTGCAAACTGTGTGATTTTGGATTAATTTTTGAGGCAGTACATTGCAGCATGTTGCCCTTGTTATGAGTAGTAATCATCCAAGGTTCAAAAGAGGTTGGGTTGAAGATTTTGAGGCTTCACTTAACTATTGAAACATAAAATAAAAGCAATCAAAGTAATAATTTCAATAATATTAAATATCACATCTTTATGAAGTTTAAAGATAAGTTGTGGAATAACAATGAAATCATTAAAAGAAGAACTTCGAATGTTGGAAAAAACTATCAATCTTGATTTTGCTCATCAAAATATTTTCTCAAAATTATTAACTTAAAAAACAAAATGAATATTATTAAAATTGAGATCAATGCTGATGACCTTCGTAGTGAAGTTGATCATTGGACTAACCCAAAAACACCTTGGGAAGAGCGAATATGTAAAATGTGATACAAAGGAGGATGAAGGTGAGCATCATTTCATTTTAGCATGTCTTATCCTTAATAATATAACATATAACTTTACCAAGTTTTGTCATTTAATTATCCTTCGTGGCCTCTTGGCTTATGAAAAATAGCGCAACAAAAAGGCTACAAATTCGAATATGCAACATAAACACAAAAAAAAAATTAAACTATGCCAGAAATGGACACATGGAGGCAATAAATAGGAACAATATTTTTTTATTCGATATAAAATGGCCAAAACCTCCTCGGGCTTATCACGAACACTAAGTCAATCTCTTAAGTCTCTCTAAACTCTTCTACACTATATATATCACATCCTCAAAGACCCAAAGGCCTATCCCCATTCTCCAAACTACAATTTATACATTGCTCGGGATTTGAACCATTTCAACAAACTTGATCGCTTTGCATTCTCCCGGACAACTAAGTAACCCATGGTTTTGAGCCCCATCCATTCAAAATGATCTGTAAATGGAAGGCTTATATCCTATATGTCTCACCAATACGGAATCCTCTGCAATACAACTAAAATCATATATCTCACTAGCCTATGGAACTCGACCAACCGAGTCAAAGTCAAGTTGTCCAATCGATAGGCAAGTCGAGTCGACCAATCAACATACAAGTCGACTAGGTGAAGGCAAGTCGAGTCGACCAATCGACGAGAAAGTTAACTAGGTGAAGGCAAGTTGATCATCCGCAAGTCGAGTCAACCAAATGTTCCATCGACTAAGGGTTACGAATCGACCACAAGATAACCCAGTCAAACAAAGGGTGGATATAGTCGACTAGCAAATGTCATTAGTTGAATAAAGAAAAGGAAAACGACTTGGGCAGAATAAGTCGATCAGCGAGGAAACCAAACGCTCAACAGATGGGTTCGGACGACCAACAATAGAGATAAATGCACAGAGAGCGAATTTGATTTCTAATGATGAAGAAAAATGTTTAAGGGGTGAATTGGGCAACCAGTAATGAATAAAAATGTCTCAAGACGAATTTGATAATCAACAACAAAGAAAAAATGACCAGGGGTGAATTGGGTAATAGGCAATAAATAAAAATTATGTCTTTGGCTCGTGGGAAAATAGCAAACATCTAAGCAACACTAGAATGATGAATATGGTTTGTATATGGCATGTGGGCAAAGGAAAACACCCTATCAATGTTGAGAACATGATGCAAGACCTGTGGACAAGGTATGGACACCAACTAGCAGCGAAATTGAGTCTAGGAATGAGACAAAATCCCCAACGATTCTTAAGATGAAATTAGCAACCCCCAATTAAATAGAGTAGTTGGTCTAGCTTACTAACCCATGGGGACCATATTTATGTAAAACGAGCTCAAACGATAACTGGCATGGAATTCTCTATATTAAAACCATACATAAACAACCATTAAATTTTAGTGCACACCATTTATCATTAAATTACAGTGCAAACATTTATGCCCATAGACAATGAAATCCAAATACAACAAACACACATGCACTCATAATTTACCCTGGAAACCCAAACAGGAAAACCAACATTCTTTTGGCTTCAACCAGCCTCCTTATTATTCAGCGATGGGCAAGCTACATCCTCTATGGTTCATCTCTATGTTCCTCGGTGACATTTGAGCAACCTCTTCACATCATTCATAGCCAAAGAACCCATCTCTTTCCTCTCTACCAGCACCAACTCAAGGAGTGGTTGGTCTTGAAGTTACGGTATTAACCTTCATGTGTAACCTTTGACGAGATTAGAATATTCCGGGAAGCTAGAAAAAACCTAACGGATGAATAAGAAACCCAGAAGACAAGTCGACTCAATAGAATCATTTATATTAAAGAATTATCCTCCAGAAAGAGAAGTCAACTTAGTTAGTTGACTTGGAGCACTATAAATAGAGGGAGCTAGAGCTCATTTGGACACACTCTCACTCACAACCTCATAAGGACTAGTGGTGCGCATAACTGGAGGAGAGTTGCAGTGGTGACTTGGTCTTTAGCTAATGGTTTGGTTTCTTTGCTTGGTGCGCTAGCTTTGGAGAGAGGTATGCTACCTTTGTTGGTTATTGGTTCTAGTGTTTGCTTCTGGAATTATTCTATCTGTCAGGGTTAAGGTGCTCGAGGGTGGCCTTGTGCCTATGGTTGGGTGAAAATATAGTGATATTGTCTATGGTGAAAGGAGCACACCTATTATTTTAACAGGTTATGGGCCCACACTATCTTCGAACAGTCTAACCATTGGAAGGTAGATTGGGAGAATTTGCTAAGTTGCAGTTGCAGTCAGAGTTTTGTTGTAGCAACGAAACCCTAACCCTCTTGTTGAGGCACCTTAAGTGAAGCGCTAGATCTAATTACTAGATATTCTAGTGCACCTTAGCCTAGCACACATCATGGTACTCTCAGCTAGCCAGGGCGTCAAGATTGAGTTTTTTGTCAAAGTCAAAGGTTGACCAAGTCAAACTCAAAGTCAACGCAACCATTACTTACTCTATGAAGTCGAAAAACAAGTTAGAAGGGGCTTCAAACTTTAGAGCATGGAAGACTAGGATTGACCTCATCATTTCCAAGAATAAAGTCTCGGATTTCATGAAAGGAAAGATCATGGAACCATAGTTTGAAGCAGGAAAAGAGAAGGAACCTCAAAACATTGCAGCAATGGAGAACTTCCAGGACAATGAAATCAACACTATGAGTATCATAGTGGACTCTGTAAAATACCACTTGATACCCTACATATCTCATCTTGACTCATCTAAGAAGATGCACAATGCCCTAACTAACCTTTTCTTAGTCAGAAATATTGGACAAGTGATGAGTTTGAAGAATGAACTTCGTGACACAAAGATGACTAAGGATAACACTGTAGCTTCATACTTTGTGAGGATTTCTCAGTTGAGAGATCAACTACAATCTATTGAAGAAGTTATCCCAGAAAAGGAAGTTGTGAACATAACACTCAATGGTCTTTCCAGATCATGGGATGCATTTGCTGCAAGCATGAATACAAGGAAGGATTTTCCAACGCTTGAAGAACTTTGGACCTGTTGCACACAAGAAGAGACAAGATTGAACTCTAAGGGAAAGCCTCAAAAGGAAGAAGATGCTCAATCCTTTGCAACAAAGTTCAAGAGACATGGTGACAAGAAAATAATTGATTCAAGAAAGAAATCCAAAAGAGACATGTCAAAAGTACAATGTTTTGAATGCCATGATTATGGCCACTACAAAAGAAATTGTCTGAAACTAACAAAGAAGAGAAAAGAGAGACACCATGCATCGGCGGCCAAAGATGAAGAAACTTCAAAGAAGGCCAAACATGATGAAGCAGGTTTCTTCTACTACTCAGCTCTTATTGGATCTATTGAAGATGACATATGGTTGATCGATAGTGGAGCTTCAAGTCATATGACAGGAGACCATAGAAATCTCTCAAGCATGACAGAAAAGGAAACACCTCATAAAGTGGATCTTGGAGACAATAACTCTTATGCAGTTAAGGGAATTAGACAAGCTACTATCAAGATGGAATCAGGTAACTCTATTCATCTCAATAATGTTCTATATGTTCCTAGTTTGAAAAAGAATCTAGTATCTATTTCGTGTTTGGAAGAGAAAGGAGATAGAGTAGATTTTGTAGATGGAAAAGTTCTTGTGCGGTCTAAAGATTCAAAGATAGAATACGCTAGTCATTGGAATTCGTGAAGGAAGATTGTATAAACTCCTAGGTCATAATACTCAGCTCTTATACATGATGAAATCAACCCTAGTGAGTTATGGCATAGAAGGTATGCTCACTTTCATTATCAAGCTTTGTCATCTCTAAAACAGATGGTTGTGAGCATACCAAAATTACAATCTATGCATGAAGGAGTTTGCAGAGGATGTGCACTTGGGAAGAATATTAAGAAACCATTCCCAAGCAATGAGAATAGATCCAAAGAGATCTTAGACCTAATACATTCAGATGTATGTGGTCCTATGCCAGTGAAGTCTCTAGGAGGCTCTCTTTATTATGTAACATTCATAGATGACTTCTCAATAAGGACCCGGTTGTATCTATTAAAGACTAAGGATGAAGTATTTAGCAAATTCCAAGAATTCAAGGTTGAAGTAGAGAACCTAACATATAAGAATATCAAGACAATAAGATCAGATAATGGACGAGAATACACCTCCAAGGAGCTCGTTGCCTTTTGTAAAGAAGTTGGAATTAGGAGGGAGCTCATTATCCCTCACAATCCTCAACATAATGGTGTGGCTAAAAGAAAGAATAGAACTATTGAAGAATTGATGAAGGCAACGATGAATGACTAGAATTTATCTATGTTCCTATGGGGAGAAGCAATTATGATAGTTGTTTACATTCAGAACAAAAGTCCACATCGTATATTGAAGAACATGACTCTAGAAGAAGCCTTCTCCGGAAAGAAGTTGAGTGTTGAACACTTGAGAATATTTGGATGTACTATCTATATTCATGTTCCCAAGGACAAGAGAAAGAAGTTGGAACCTTCAAGAAAGAAAGGTATATTCGTTGGATATAGTGAATCATCAAAAGCATATAGAATCTATGTTCCAGGTCAACAAAAGGTTGAAATCAACAGAGTCGTAACTTTTTATGAAAGGATTGTATTTAATAAATCTATAGAAGACTCCTTAGACTCCAATGAATAAGAGGAACATGAAGACACTAAAGAAGATAACACATGTTCTCCAGAACACCCAAATGAAGAACCAGAACCACCACATGAACCTGTGGAACCAGTTATTGCACCTAAGACTAAAAAGAGACCAACATGGCTTGAATCTACCTTACAAGAAGCAGAAAAACACAAATATCCCATTGTCACCTTAAGACAAAGCAATAAACCCAAAAGGTTCTCCATTTATGCGGCACTCATGACAAGTCTTGCTAATGTAAAACCTTCCACCTTTGAGGAAGCAGTAAAGTTGAAAGAATGGAAGGAGGCCATGATGGAAGAATGCCAATCTATTATGAAAAATTATGTATGGGAAATTGTGCCTAGACTGAAAGAAAAGTCTGTAGTCACTTCAAAGTGGGTTTATAAGAGCATGCAGTAGATGGGAGTATAGATAAATACAAGGCAAGATCTATGGCTAGAGGTTTCTCCCAACAGGAGGGAGAAGATTATGATGAGACGTTTGCTTTGGTTGCCAGATATACATCTATCAGAGCCATCATATCTATAACAACTTCCATGGGTTAGAGTTTACATCAGATGGATGTAAAGACCGCCTTTCTCAATGAAGTTATTCAGGAAGAGGTATATATAGAGCAACCTCAAGGTTTTAAGGTACACCCAAGAGAAACCCATGTATGCAGATTGAAGAAGGCCTTGTATGGACTCAAGCAAGATGTAAGAGCTTGGTATGCACGTATTGATATCTATTTGAGGAGACTTGGATTTTCCAAGAGTCATGCCAATCCAAACCTCTACTACAAGATTGTGAATAATGCATCTGTGATTCTACTGTTGTATGTTGATGATTTATTCCTAGCAGGTGCATAGCCTCTCATTATTTAGTGTAAGAAGGAGGCCTTAGAGTTTGATATGAAGGATATTGGTCTCATGCACTACTACTTGGGATTAGAAGTATGGCAGAAGAGTGGTGAAGTCTTCCTAAGACGAGGGAAGTATGTTGTAAAGATCCTTCAAAATTTTGGGATGATGGATTGCAAATCCATGGCAACTCACATGGTAATAGATCTGAGGAAGTTGAGAGACATTGATTCTAATCCAGTAGACTCGTTCATGTATCGGCATTTTATTGGCTCATTGATGTATTTGGTAAATACCAGGTTGGACATTTGCTTTGTTGTGAACATGTTGAGCCAATTCCGGGTGGAACCCAAACATGAGCATTGAATAGCTGCAAAGCATATCTTGAGACTTCTTCATGGGACGATAACTTATGGTTTGAAATATGCCTCAAATAGTGAAGTACAACTTCATGGATTTACTGATTCAGAATGGGCAGGGAGTGCAGATGACAAAAATAGTACTTATGGTATATGTTTCAGTTTGGGATCTGCTATGATATCATGGGCTAGAAGGAAACAAAAGTTTGTTGCACTCAACACTGTAGAAGCAGAGTATATTGCAACTTGTGATGCTTGTACGGATGCAGTGTGGCTCTGTAAGCTGGTTTATGGACTGTTTGATCAGGTGTTGGATTCAACCGTGATATATTGTGATAACTAGAGCTGTGTGAAGCTCTCAAAGAACCCGATGTTCCATGACAGGTCGAAGCACATTGAGATCAAGTATTATTTTCTCTGTGATAAATTCCAAAGGGGAGAAGTGGTTCTCTAGTATATCTCCAGTGATGAGCAGACAACAGATATTTTGACTAAGTCTTTGTCCAAAATAAAGTCTGCATACTTGAGGGACAAGCTGGGGCTCATGGAGATTGCTCCCTTGGTTGGGAGGGAGTTTTTATCTGTATCATGCTAGTACAACTTAGAGATCATCATACAACTTATAGATGATGCTTGCATCATGCTAGATATGATCATGCTAGTACAACTCAAATATAATACAGATGGTTGGAGTTGTTGATGATACCGTGGCTAGAGGAGCATTGTGCTAGTACAACTTAGAGGTGGACATACACCTTAGATATGATGTATTGACATTGTGTTAGTTATGTTCATTCTAGTACAACTTAGGGACGATGTTGGTGATCTGCATCATGCTAGATATGGCCATGACCATACAACTTAGAGATGATGCAGAGGGCTCGTGTCATGCTAGATATGATCATGCCAGTACATCTTAGAGGTGGAATACAACTTAGATATGATGCATTGGCATCATGCTAGATATGTCACGCTAGTACAACTTAGAGATGATCATACAGCTTAGAGATGACACAGTGAGGCATTTATCTACATCATGCGAGTATAGCTTAGATGTGGCATGTTATAGCGCAAGTTGTAGGTTGGGAAAAGCCCGACCCAACCATAAATGAAGTGCTACAACTTGGGAATCCTACACCCAATGTCACCTTGATGTAGGTCTCGCACTTCAAGGATGACTAGGTCACTCTAGGGAGGCAATCTCGATGAACCTAGGGGGATTGAGACAGAGATGGAGAGAAATGGAAGTGAAACCCCTAGAGGTCAATTCTAAGTGGAATGAAAAATGGGAAGAGGTGCCTTGTAAGTCAAGTGATTGTTTCCCCAAAGGTATATTACTTCTCCGGATGATTGTACATGCCCGAGACACAAGAAAATCCAACTTGCAATGATATATGTTAGTATGGATCAGCAAGTTAAGCTTGTTGTCCCTAATTTGAAGCAATAGATGATAGTTTATATTAGCAAGTAAGACATTTATATCAACATGTAAAACATAAGATGTAAAACATAAGATCAATCAACAATATTATCAATAAGTATGGCAATCAAGTATGACTGAAAAATTACACTTTAAGGCTAAATAAAGCAAGTTGTTATAACATGTATTTTCTATAGAAAATTGCAGCCTTGTGGCTGTAGCATTCAATGGCATGTAGCAGCAAAATCAACACTGGAAAAGTGCCAAGAACTAGCCCAAAAGGTATGCCCTAGTTAGTAGACTAGGTGAGTCAAGTTAGAGAGCTAGTCTAGGGTTAGTTTAGGAGTTAAGAGAGTGTTAGCAGTTAGGGTTATGCAGCCCTAATGGTTGTAGGTTAAAGTTTCTAACAACAATTAAAGTAATGGGATATATGGGACACCCTAGTAGGGGAAGACTCCCCTCAATGAGGCAAACCAACTTCAAGCGAGAAACCTTTCAAAAGATCAAAATTTGCATTTCCCAAGGCAATGATTTTATATCTCCAATGCAAAAAATGTATGACTAGTGCCTTTACTATCGGGTTAATGGAGTCAAATAAAGAAAGAGCTAGAGAAGCTACCTCCTTGGGGGTGTAATCCCTTTTACTTCCCAAGGCAAGTTTCTCTAGATAGGGTTTAAGCTAAGAGGGTGTATGCCCTTATACTTCTCCTAGCAAACACTTGTTTAATCAATAAGATGAAGCATAAAATGATGAAGACTATGGTGGGGGTGTATGCACTTATACTTCTATTGGAAACCATATATTTGTGTCGTTTCATCAATATTTAAAACACGATTTTGACGAAAAATAATTTTTTAATAGTTGTCGCTTTGTGTCTGCGAATACTTCAATTATGGTTTTTGTTTGAAAAATCGCTTGATTGGTTGTTGTTTGTTTTGAGTTTATTCTTTTTAATAAATTTCTCGTTTACTCTTTTTTCAATTTCATGACTGATTAAAGCATGAAATTGAAACAAGCTTGGCATAAACACATCATACAAGCTCTAAAAATTCTCCTTGTGAAATTAGATGAGTCTTTAAAATACCTAATGATCTTAAGAGCCTTCAAGGGTATTGAGCACATCGTTTTGTGGATTTTTTCTTTACCATTAGGATATGAGTTGATCACCTTTGGGTTATGCCTTAATCATTTTTTCATTTGGAGTTTTGATTGTCGCTTAACACCTCCACGATCGCTTTTGAAACTAAACTTTGATATAATTTTAAAATTTGAATTCTATCCCCTATTGTCATATCACAATCTAATCATTGTTGTACAGGATTGTTAGCCATGCTATGAAACAATTACACCCTTGTCCTGCTTGCTTGATCTTGCATTCATTGCATCGTTGGTGGTGCTTCTTTTTTGGGGTTAGGATCTCAATAGAGGAAGTGGTTTCTGATTACATTTGTCCTCTGGTTTAGGGTTCAATCAACAACCAAAGTGGTAGTCATGGTGGTCTTCTCCCGAAATCGTAGTTATCAGGCCACCTTCGAGAATGCAAATATTATCATTCATATCGGGTGGTTTCAAACACGGGTCCCTCTTTGCTACACCTGCTAGTATATCGTGACCAAGTCCATGGCCCCTGTGGTAAGGATAGAGTCGAATGGCTCACAGGCCTTGCTCTCCCACGATGATGTCGTGGACGATCTCCCAGTCTTTGGGTGGGTTAATTTTATACAGTCGTTCGAGGGATTTAACCTTGAAATCGCCCAAGCTTGTGCCCAGACCTTTGACGGTACTAGGACCAAAATAGGTGATTTACAGTTGCAAGTCAGTGAGGAATCGATTACAGAAGCCATGGGTCTGTCACGTGAAGGAGATCGTTGGTTCAAGAATCTCAAAATCGAAGGTATTCCTTGGCACCTGTAAATGATTTCCAAAAAGTCACGCTACGATGTCAAAGGTACACCCATAAATCTGTTCAAGCCTCGATGGCACAGTTTGTTATTAATTATCAAGCAATTCATTACCTGTGAGGGACGATATGGATTAGTATTTTTGTTTCATATACGCTTGTTAATGGTTTTCTTAGGGTTTAGTTTAAACATGCCCTTTTACCGGCTTAAAAGCATTTAAAAGATGGCTAGATTTTATCAGAGGCAAAACCCTAATTCACAGACCAGTCTCTTTCATCATGGCTTGATTCGAGTCTTAGTCATTTCATTTTCCATTTGTCAAAGGATGGAGATAACTGGAATTTTTTTTTGTTGAGGAATGGATTTGTTCCACTCACACCTGAACAGATAGGCTATTCGCCCCTGTGTTTAGACGAGCCCACTAGCCCTTTCCCATCGACTCACTCTCTCTTTTCTTCTTTTTGTAAGTGAGTGTGAGTATCTGTATTACTAAAAAAGACTAATGTACAAAAAGAGGAACTCCCTGGTCTGCCAAAAAGGAAACCAACCCAGGGATTCTGGAGTTGCATTCTTTAAGATAGCAGAGGGGTATGGCTGGACCGCCACATTGGGAAACCGGTCCAGTCCCATCATATCCAGGTTTGACAAGTTGATCATAACAAAACCATAAAAACACAAGACAACAATTAAGACTGACCCAGTAATATTCACTGATCATTGGCTACCCGACGCTAGTCCGGGATTATGAGATTCTTCTTTCCATCTTTCGCCTTGTCCTTGCTCTCCTCCCTCTAGGCCACTGTGTGGGTCTTCTTGATCCGGATTGGTGCTCCATTCCCATTAGCAGGTGTGATGTCCATATGGTGGACGTAGCGCAAGTATAAGTGGAATTGGCCAGCCATTTGCTCCAGCTTCTCCTTCTGGTTCTTCTGGTCCTCTACAATCCGTTTTGTACTAGCGTCCAGGTTGCTGAGGTGACTCATGATTTCTTTTAGCAATTTTTTTTGGGCCTTGTTACCCTTCCGACTGGCAACTTTCTTTTCTGTGCTCACTTTGCCTATTAACATCTTTGTCTGCCATGCCATCTCTATCGTCTTATGGTAGAGGGTTTCCCTAGACTGCATGGTCCCTAGGTCCGTTATCCAGTCTGCTTCCTGGCTCAGTTCCTCCCAAGCTTTGCCCTTGTGCTTGGTAGTGATTTCCTTCTCCCACCTAGTGATGGTCGCTTAACCTTTCGGTTCGACCAACGCCTCGAAGGTGCCCTTGGCATCTCGGGCTGCTTGTTCTATCCTTGAAATCTTCCTATGGCTTATCGGATTTTCGTCCATCTGGGTGTTTCTTTTGACATGTGTTTTTTTCATACGCACCATCTTGGCTGGCTTGTGGCGGTTCTTTCCCTGAAGTCTCCTCCTATTCCTATCTACCCAGGGGTTCCTTCTTGCCAGGCCCTTGTTTTTGTGGTGGCTTTTGTTGTTGCGCTTTGTCCAACTGCGTCTATTCCTAGTGCTTCGCCTCTTATGGAAATTCTCCTGCTGTAGACTCGTCCTTGCAATCATGGTATGCCCGTAGGGGTGGTCCTTCCCATCCTTTTTCTCTGTCTCGGTATGTGTGACCATGACAGTCTGTTTGTTATCCCTGCACCGACCATTGCCCCTGCTTGTTGTGTAACCAACTTTTCTCTTCCCCGTACTTGTTCTTGGAAGGGATGTGACCGTACTGGTGCGTGGTAACATCTTTTATCCTACGTCACTCACGGCCTGCTGAGTCCCATTTGTACTTTCCCCTGCACTAACCCTACACTTATTCCTACTGATGTGACCTTGATGTCGTACCCCCATCTATTGTGTGGTCTGATCCTGCATTATCAATTGTAATTGGGTATTGGCCATGAAGATTCTGCTTGGATTCATTGTGCCCACCTATTGGCCTTGCTCCACTCCTCTCGATGTGACCTTCCGTACTTAAGCTTCTGTCACGGTCTTTTGTCGCTAGTTGTGTGCAGTCTGTTCTAAATTGACCGTTTGGGATGTTGCTCCAAGTGGTGTCTAACTCTGATCCTTCCTTGCTAACCCCTTCATTAGCGATTCTATTAGCCAAGCCATTTGCTGACCTGCGTACCCAACGCAACTCCACTGTGTTCATCTTTTGCAGATGCTCCTGGA
>ML782092.1:105844-118085 GCA_009831015.1 Picea engelmannii | reverse complement strand
GATAGTGGCAATGTCATATTGCTGGATACCTATGAACATAATGGGTCGGCTCGTGATGAGACCTCCCATCCTCTTGGTTAGGTCTTGTTTTTTGTTATTTTTCTTAGGGCCCCTTTAGTTTCTTATCGAGAGGCCCTTTATTGCCTTCTCGGGGATCCCCTGGGCAAAACATCTCTAGGTTTCATTTCCTATGGCTTTTATCTTTTACCAGCTGCTTTTACGTCCTGGGCCTTTAGCCCCTTCTTCCCACAAGTCAAAGTATAACCCCTAAAAGGTCATCCTAATGGCCGGACTAGGGGAATGGGATGGATGTGCGGGAGACAAGATGAAAAATGATAGAATGGTGGGAGCAGACGATGGCTCTGCAAATCCCCTTTGGTGGCTAACCAAAACCCATGAATATCAGCTTGCTAAGTCACCCCATTAATCACCCCAACAATGGTCAAGTGGATTAGTGTAAGATCCAAGTAGTTATCAGAAATGACAGGAACCTAATGCACATATAAGAAGGTTATAACGATCAAACATGAAACATACCATGATACCTTGGACCAATTACCTCATGGAGCAAGAGTCCTCTCCGATGAAAGTCCAAGCTGATGGTGATGGAAGTTGTTGCTACTGACAGGACAAGTCTGGTGAAGAAGAGGAAGGATGGGCCCTCCAGGGCCATGCTCAGGTCAATCCTTCTCTTGGTACTTCATGTCTAGGACCTGTGGGCCTCGAGACATGATCTCCTAGTTATCCCTAGATATTGGGGATAACACCACTAATACTTCTAACACAACCATGAGTATGTTCTTGAGTCCTCTGAATTTTGCAACAATCCAAGGTGCTCCTCACGATATTCCGGAAAAGGCCATTGATAAATTACCGAGTTTTCAGAGGAATAGTGTTGTTAGTGTCCACTCTCACATCCTCAGCTTTAGTCAGTGTGTTTTGAATTATTGTAAGGGTCATGATGAAGAGGATGTGCAAATGACTTTATTTGTGTACTCACTAGAAGGAGATGTTGCTTAATGGTTCACGGAATTTGATGTAGATAAGTTGAGCACCCTTGAGGAAATATTGGTTGAATTTAAGAATAGATGGGGTGACCAAAAAGAAAACAGATTCCAACTAGCTGCCCTTACTTCTAGTCATAAAAAAGAAAATGAGACTGTGCAAGAGTTTAACACTAAGTTTGATAACTTCGTGAAAGGTCTTCATGCTGACATAAAGCCTTCAAAAGATGCGATCTTGATTTATTATATGGAAGCTTTTGAAGGAGAAATGAGACATGCCTTGAGGGATAAGGACCCTCAAGATCTAAAAACAACACAGGCCATGGCTATAAGGTCTGAGAAAAATATGCAGGATGCTAGGAAGTCTAATATTCCTGGTTTTACTAGAGGGTCTTCTTCCCAACTTTATGATGAGAAGAAGAAAAATGTTGAAACTAAAAAACCTTCTAATGATGGCATTAAGGAACTCACTCAATTGATTAAACAAATGGAAATTAATCATGTCAGTCAGATCAAACAAATGGAGATTAATCAAGCTAATCAGATCAAACAAATGGAGATTAATCAAGCTAATCAATCGAAGGAACATGTTAATCAAATGAATGCCATACAAAACAGGTTGATAGCCATGGAAAGGGGTCAAGCTAGTAGGCCCCCGCATAGGCCAAATGATAAATGGCCTAAGAAGTCCCCTCCCCAAGATCAAAGACCACCAAATCCATTGGAATCCACTAATTGGGTTGATCACCAGGCTATTCATTATTGTAGACCTTGTGAGCAATTTCATGATGAATCAACTTGCCAAGTCTTCCTTTACCTTTATGATGAGGCATGACCTTATGGATCTTCGAGTGAAAAAGTTAATATGTTTGGTCATGAGTTTAATGATGGCATGTATGATTGGATGGATTCTGATGAACCTAATGGGGGAGTGGAAAACATGAATTGCATGGGTGATGTTGTGGTAGATAAGGCAACAAAAATGTTTGGTCCTAAGCCTACTCCACAACAAGTAGCTGAAATGGATAAATTTAAAGGGATTACCTATCAAAGGAATGGGAACAAAAGTCAAGATAAAAACCAAGCAAACATTCCCAAGATAGCTCCAACCCCCCCTAAGTCAAATGTGTATACAAGTTCATAAATAAATATTGACTTAGGAGGATGGTTAAGTAATGAAAAGATGTTGGTGCCTGTGTCGGAAATAATGAAGATCCCTTCTCAGAGTGAAAAGATGCTTAAAGCCATAGATTGTCCTTTTCAGAAAAGTGTTGACATCCCACCAACAAGAACTTATCATGATGCACTGGTGATTCTACAAAATATGGATAGGGGGAATGAAAAGAATAGACCCCTTTTCCTATCCTTGTTCATAAATGATTTTATTCTTCATAATTGTATGTTAGATTCGAGAGCCACTTCAAATGTTATGACTAAGAAAGTAATGGAACAATTGAACTTAAGAATATCTAGGCCTTATCATAACATTTGTGCTATGGATAGCAGAACCGTAGTGGTGCATGGTTTGATTAAAGGGTTACAAGTACACTTGGTTGCATTTCTTGATATCATGATTGAGATGGACATTGTTGTAATTGATGTGCCAGAAACTTGGGGTATGTTGCTAAATAGAAAGACAACTGCAGATTTAGGTGGTAGTTTACAGATGGACCTAACTTATCTCACCATTCCAACTCCAAATGGTTTAGAGTTTAGATTGAATAGAGAGTTGGAAAGAAAGTATCATGTGGAAGATCCTAGGAAAAAGGAAGATGAGATTGTTTTTTCGGGAAGTAGAAATGGGATGTCATGATATAGAATATACTCTGACATTTACCAAGATGGAACTTACTAGCAAACCCCCAAGCATTTGCAATGTTTGGGATCCCATGAATTCTTTTGATGGGATTTTTCTTCAAGAAAATGTGGATCAGACATATAATAGTTTGCCTCCTTCAGAGTTAAAGTCATAGTTGGATTTATTAGTTGAAAATGTGTCATCAACTCAACCTGCATCAACATAATCAGTTAAATGTCAGAAACAGTTAGATGGGATTCTCGGGCCACACCCTCTTGGTTTTTCAGAAATTGGGAAAGTAAAAGATAGAATAAATATGATGGAAATTACTAAGGATGATAAGGTGAATATTGATAAAGAAAAGTACATCATCCCTAGTAAGAGGTATGCCAAGCCTTTTAAGAGGAAAATAAGTTCATAAATTTTGCACTTGGCACCTATGGAAAACCATTAGAATTTTTTTAAGGGGAATTGCCCCAAGTGGCCTAAGGTTAGAAACCAGGATTCACATGAAAAAATAAACAGTTAGCATAAAGTGTATCAGTTTTCTAGCAACTCTTCTCAGCTAGTGGGACGACATAAAGCCAGACATGCTAGTGAGAGGACCCCTCCTTGAAATGTTTCTTCATGTGGCAACTTGGTGTCCAAAGGGACACCCTCAGTAACGTATCTCTAACCTTTTTCCTTGTATTTCAATTTTGTATCGTTTCATTCATTATGTTGATATGTACTTAGAATTATTTCTATATCATAGATTCATTTTGTAATTATAGATGTTGTACTTTAGTTATTTCATTATGTAGATGTTGTGTATAGCATTTATTTATTTCATTATGTATATGTATGCTTATGTTGGATATTGGTGAGCAAATTTTTGTAGATGCTGGATTCTCGTATGCTCTTTGTCCCATGTGAGAAGATCGAACACACGTCCCCATGTGGAGCAAGATGTTGACCACCTATCCGCACAAGGTGGAGGCAAGCCTACCTTTGTTGTGCGATTGTGAGTGGTTTCTTTCTTGCTTCTCTTTTCAAGTGATTTTATTCATAATTGCCTACACCTTGGGTGAGACATCCCCAAAATCGTAAGGCTAGTAATGTGTTGATAATGTGCTTATGCTTTCATGGTTAAAATCTTCTAGAAGTAGATCTCACATTCACATAACTAGTCTTAGTTTAAGTCCATGGAGGCATAAAATCACTTACATGCTTTAAATCTTGCAAGTTTCATTGTCATAACATCTATCTTAATGCAAGTCATACATGGGTAAATGGTAAAAGTTTAAATCTTTTCTTTGGCAAGCTGTTCTTGTCCTCTTCAAAGCACTATTTTCTTTCAAGCTTGCAAACTTTCATGTTTAAGTAAATGGTGTTGGAATAACTTATTCTTTTCAACAATTCATTATATATGCTATATGTGTTTACATGCTTCATTCTTAAAGTTCTAAACACGTCTTTTTGGCTGATTAAAGTTTCGGTTTTGGCACCTTTTCACGAATTTTGGACAACTAAAAGTCACCAAAACACTCTAAAATACACTAAAATACTTAGCCCATAGGTATATCAACTTATTAGACATAATAGGGCACCTTAATTCACTATCTTCGCCATCTAAAATGGGGCTTGAGGAAGGCAACGAAAGGTACTAGGCCGGGGATGGTCTCACGGTGCACGACGTCCTTTCCCAGAGTACTCGGGCCTTTAGGGTTGACCTGTGAAGCTAGGGTAGACCTCATTGCCTCACTTCTTGAGCATCCAACAACCATTTGGTAATTGGGGGAGGAGGATTTTGGTTTGACATCTAGTTAGGGGGAGGGTAATTAAAATATTTTAAAATATTTAAGCAACTCTTAATCCACTTAGTGTTTTAGGCTTCACTTTTTGGGGTACATCTTATGGTTGTCTAAAACATCACTTGCTAGCACATAACTCATTTTAAATCTTACATGCAAGTACACTTCTTTGTGGATTAATTAACTAAGTGTCATCTTGAGTATTGTCGAGCATTTTTTCTTTCAAGTATTTCTTTTCATTTAGTAAATGCTCTTTATGGTGTGATCCCTCAAGATATAGCGCATCCCATTTGGAGGCATCATCTTGTTGGATCTTGAGTGTTGTGGTTGCCATTGAAAAACAATCCAATAGAGTAAGTGCTATTGGGGCATGCTTGGCTTAATGTGGATGATCATTATGTTTTAAACATCTTTAAGTACCGACACATTTAAACACTTGGTTATCTTGCCATCCTTTGTACCTTGTATATCTTGTCCATAATTGTTGTACTATTCTTTCATTTATTGTTGTAAGTACTTGTATCTAATCTTGTTATGAAGTGATTGTAATCTTTGTAATCTAATTGTAAATCATGTGTAATCAAACATCCTTAAGCTTTAGTTGACCCCTTGCCCAATCTTAAGCACCAGTCTTAGTTGTCTTAGGAAAGGGTTTGCTTGACATTAGTGGATAGTGGCATCTTGCATTACTACCTTTGCATCATAGGTTAGTCTTTCCCTCCAAACCTTTAACCAATTAAAATCAACTCCTAGAACATAACATTAATTTCATCTAGAAACTAGGGTCTACTCGCCTTGGCTTCCCTAGGAGTAAGCCTAGACGAAAGAGGTTCAAGTCAAAGTGACAACGTGGGCTTTGAAACTAGGCATTGTGTCTCCAAGGACACACTAAGTGAGTTGGACTTAGCTCACATTTGCAAGTGTGTATTAGGACGAGAACAGTTGGGAAGTCTGCTTCCAGGTAGAATGGCCAGTGATCAGAACCCCCCCAGGGAAGGATGCCACAATCTAAGGTTAACCCCTGCATAATGATGGATTCTGACACCAAGAATCTGTCGAGTCTTGTCGCAACTTGATGTTGATTTATCCGTTTATTGTTCCAAGTGAAGTGTCCGTTATTGGTTCTGATGTTCACCATCTCCGTTATGTATATGAACGTTGAGAATTATTCCGCATCTCTATCCAATCTCCTGGTGCCTCCTTTTTTTTCCACAAGTGATGTGATAATGTTGAAGTCCCCTGCCAGGATCCAGTGGAGGTTGCTGGAGAGGGTTTTTAGGTCTTCTAGGTCTAGAAGCATTCTTCTCTTTTCCTCTAACATATGGGGTCCATACACATTAGTGCATAGAATCATCTCCGTATTCCCAATGATTTGCATGTTAACCGAAAGTGTGTGCCTGGTAGCCTCGACTACTATTAGGTTCATCACTTGTGAATTCCACAAGGTGAGGATTCCTCCTGCCATCTGTTGTCCTTCAACAACCAACATCTTGTACTTGCTCCATTGTTTTTTGCTGATTGTTTCCATTCCGTCTATAGTGCATTTTGTCTCTTGGATGAAACATAGGTCCAGTTGTTCCTTCCTCAGTCTATTCTTAAGAATTCTTTGCTTTTGTGGGTTGTTTAGGCCTCTTATATTCCATGTTATAATCTTCATTTAAACATGTGGGGGGGAGTTGGGAAAGAGCTTTTTGATCTTACTTGAGTTTATCAGTAGAGCTCCTAGTTCCTGTAGGGTTACGATGTTTGATTTCCTACCTTTTTTCCTTATCGTCTGCTTGGGCGAGAGTTGCGGTTGTCCTTCGCCTGCTTTGATTCCTAGGTGTCCTATCTCCCCGTGTGTGTGCTTGAGCCCTCTGGATTTGGCTTCCTCCCTTAGGAGGAACAAGTATTGGATAAGATCTAGTTGCTCTGCTGGTACATTGTCTACGCCCTGCCTTTTACATTACTTCAATATGTTCGAGAGAACGATCCCTTCCCTTTCCACAATGTCTCTGAGATCAGGATTTTCTGTTCCTACCTCGCTTGGAATCATTTCCACGTCTCTGTCTGCCTCCTGCATGGAGGTGGGGGTATCTCTGGTTTCTCCGTCCATAGGAGTTGTGCTACCCCCCTGCCCCATCTCCTTCCTTGGGCTATCTGTATCATCATTTGTTGCTTGTTCCCTGGCTTATTTATCTTTTGTCTTTTCCTTTCCTCCTTCCTCCTCTTTGTTGGTCTTGTCTCGTCCTTTTGCTTTATTCCTGGCCTCTAGATTTCTCCCTGTTGGGGTTTTACTTTATTTCTTGATAGCTCTGTTTCTGTGGTTTGGTTTTATAAACCCATCTTTTTCCTACTATGGTTTGGTGTTTTCCGCTTCTTGCTTTTTAGTGATCATACATTCTCTTATTAGGTGTCCATGTTTGTGACATCTCCTGCATATGAAGGGGATCTGCTCATAGTCAATGTTTTGTATCCATTCCTCGTCCCTGAATTCTAGGCTTATGGCTTTTGGAAGTGCCCCCGACACATCCATCTCTATGCAAATTCTTGCAAAAGAGGTGTATCATCCTTTTAGGGTTGCTTATGATGTCTTCACGTATTTTCCCAGTTTGTTCCCTATTGCTTCAAAGGTGGAAGGTATCCAGTAATCTAACGACAAGGAGTAAAGTCTCATCCATACAAGTACATTTTTGAAGGTTTCTTTTTCTAGGGAGAATTTTTCCTTCCATGCTCGCATGTATAGTCTTGCTGAGGCGTGGAAGTATGCCCCCCCCTCAAAGATCTTATCCCTATTTTCCAGGTTCATGAAAACTGTTGTAAAGAAGCCTTTCGAGCCCATGTGAAGATCCACTTCTCCGCTTGGCTTCCATTGATATTTAATCCAATTGCGCAACGTTCTTTCTGTGGGCCACAAACCCATAAACTTGCAGATTAGCACATGTGTCTTCATCTGGTCCCTGTAGAGTTGCATTTGCGGATCGTCCAGTATTACCTTGGGTATCATTGTTGTCTTTGATTTACATGGGTTGCGCCCTTCTGCCCCATTGGGGCTCGCCGTTTCTTGTGCAACATTCTGAGTTTCTCTGGCTTCTTCCCCCATGCCATCTATTTTCCTCTGGTTGCTCTCCTGACTCTTTTCCGGTACTGATCTCGAGGTGCTTGTCATTGGTGCCTTGAAACCTACGCCTCGTGGGCCTTTCCCTTTGTCTACTACTACCTGCTTGTATGAGGGGGTTCCATTACCGCCCCCCTTGGTACTCATGCTGTCCTCTGTTGTGGCCGCGACTACCAAACCCTAGCTTGCAGTTGCTCTAGTCGCCTCAAAAGGTATGTAGGCTTGGCCTAGTTAAGCTTTGTTCCACGACTAGACCACGTCCTTGCTCGGGTTTGAGTACAAGACCTGACCTTCGTTGCAAGAACGACTTTACCATCCAACCGCCTCCACTGACCTTAAAGGTATGCGGGCTTGGCCCAGTTAAGCTTTGTTCCGCGACTAGACCACGTCCTTGCTCGAGTTTGAGCACAAGACCTGACCTTCGTTGCAAGAACGACTTTACCATCCAGCCGCCTTCGCCGACCTTCCCATCGACTCACTCTCCGCAATACCTTCATGTCGAATTGCAAGAAGACCCTGCGTTATTTACCGAAACCCCTGTTGATTTTCATCAATCAACCAGAGACACACACCAGAGGAACGAATTCGTCCCTAAAAAGTCTTTAGAGGAGGTGCTGGATAAATTGAAGGGTAAGGTCTTTGTTACTCCTAATCCTAGGAAAGATTTGGTTGATATAAATGAAATTAAAACCAAGAAGCAGGGCAAACATAAAACACAGAGGGTTTAGGATATTGATTTCAAGAACAAACGAAACGACCGACTCCTTTCCAGAATGGCCAGGAATCGACGTCACAACCACGAGAAACCTATC
The DNA here is from genome assembly GCA_009831015.1 of Picea engelmannii. Taxonomy (NCBI): domain Eukaryota; kingdom Viridiplantae; phylum Streptophyta; class Pinopsida; order Pinales; family Pinaceae; genus Picea; species Picea engelmannii. The sequence goes on along the minus strand of ML782092.1, from coordinate 109,581 downwards.
CCCACCATTGATATTGAAGACACGATCTTTGTGGACAATACTAGTGCTGATTCTGCTAAGATAAATTCACCCCGATACGATTTCGTGTCTAATTTGCCTCATTTTTTAAAGGAACAAGAAGGTTTCTCAGGTATTTAGTATGACCTCCAAAAAATTATGGAACAGGGTGAACCTCTTACTTCAGACCAAACTCGTCCATTTCCAAATCTAGAACATGTGTATTGTGGAAGTTGTTTTCACTGGATCCAAAGATACTATCGAGATATCCCTTACCTACAGGCTCAATTAAATCAAGTAATGACTCGAAATTCAATTCTGGAAAAGGAAAATGGTGATCTCAGAGCTAGCATCCGATCAAATTTGCTCAGAGCCAACAAATGTCTCAAGAGATTGGGAGATGTGATTATAAAAAACTCCACTAGTTTCAATGTTGTTGTGAATTCAGATTTGTCTGATGTTTCCTTTTCAAAATTCTAATTGGTAAATACTTTTCTTGTAATTCACGATTGGATTTGTTTAAACAATATCTGGATTTGTTTTCATTTTGTTTTTATTTAGACCAGCTACATAATCGAATATTCTGTAGCTTGTCTTTTAATTAATTAATTTTATTTTATTGTTTTCTAATTTAGATTTCATTTTTCTTTGTTCTTAGGTAAACAACAGATCAATGTGCAAAGATTAATAGAATGAGTCAAAAGTTGGGAATACAATGGACTTGTAATTTCGTTTTGAAAAACAATGTTTTAATGATGTAACTATTTTTGATTAGTGGTCTCAACAGACTTATCTTTATGGTTATTTTGTTTTAGTAAATGTTTTTTAAAGTAGATATGTCTCTATCTTGCATGATACCAGGAATAGACTAGGAACTTGTTTTAAATAACACTACTTGCCTAGGAATAAGGGCAATTCATTTTGGACCTTATGACGGACTTATTATTCTGAAACTATATGAGATACAATTTACTTTTTGGCTTTCGTCCTTTTGTAGACTGTGCAATGTTATTATTGTTTCTCATATAATTTTTGGACATGAAAATTTATTTGCATTGAACTAGCTTTAGACTACTCTGCATGTAACTTTTCATGTTGTGTTTTTCTTTACATGGTTCATTATTTTTTTGGTTCTTTTAATATCTGTGAATGATCGTCTATCTATACATCTTGAGTTTACATCTAATGTTGGGTAGTTGATAATACCATCTGCTGAGAGTTAGAGTTTATTTCCCTTTCAACTATTGGACATTTTAAAGTCACATGAGAAAAAATCTATTTGTCTTTCTGTTATCATAGATCGGTTTCGAAATATAAAAGATTTCCTTGAGTTGTTTCAGGAAGTATCGTTCTTGCTTTTGTCATAGATTTATACTTGACACAGGTTAAGTGGAGCTTATACAAACGCAGAAAGACAAATCTAGCTTAGTATCGTTGATCAACGTCATGTTAGTTAGTTTATGTTTCATTTGATTTGTTAATTTGTGAATGAATAATGATTACATCATTTAAAAGTTAAATGGTTTGTCCATTATCATTATATCATTTATAATCTCATTCACTCATTGTTTATTATTTTGTCATTCATAGTACAAAAAACAGTTTCCTTTATTTTTGCATCCTATTTTGATCTATTAGTTGAAAACAATCATTTTCACGAGGCTTTATTTAAACCTTGTAATTGTATATCTCTAATGTATATAATACTACTATCAGTTAAGTAATTGTATTAGTGTATTGATTGATAGGATTGTATGTTTAGTTAATTTTACATCTTTTAATTATACTAGAATCCTAGTTGGCTAACGAAGCCATAAAACCCGTCAAGGCAGATAATTCCAAACGACTTGAGCTAAATAGACAACCCCGGTCTGGATCTTCCCTTCTCGTTGACGGTGTGTAATAAACATCCGTCAACAAATGGCTCTAGAAGGAGGGCCTGAAAGTCATTGATGGCACGAGGAGGCTGTAGGACTCCCCCAAACAATCGTTCTTCTGTCGTGACGTGTAGTCGCTCAGACCCTAACGTTATACTTGACCCAGCTACTACGTCAAAAAGTACACCTGACATTCCCGCCGAACCAGTGACACCAATTCCTCAAGGGATTGATGTACAAGAAATTGTCTGCCAGTCGATTTTGAGAACTCAAAGTGCTTTGTCTCAAATCAGACAACTAAATCGACCCCTTGATTTCTCCAATTTGCAAGAACAATCTCTTGACACTGGTATGCCCGATAACACATTAGGTGGTAATATCATTGATCCTTCTGAAGCGCTGATCCTAGGTGCTGGGGGATCTGGTCTCCCACCATCCCCACCTGGTTCTTCTCCACCCTCTTCAAGAGAAGAATCCTCGGACGAAGGTAGTTCTTCGTTTGAACAATCTCAACCTTCATCTCCACCAACTCCCATGGCTAACCAAAATAATATTTCCAGACCTTTGCTCGAACAAGATGTTGTTGCAGTACCTGGACCCCAACACCCGTTACCCAAACATCCGGAAAAGTGGCTACCCAAATTCGACCCAGATTCGAAGCAATCAGTTGAGGATCATATCAAGAAATTCATGTTAGTTGTTAGGCTTCGGAGTGTTGAACACGAGGATGTCGTGTGTAGGTTATTCCCTTACACTTTTGAGGGAAATGCCACAACCTGGTATTTTGCGCAACAACCCCAAACCATCGTTTTGTGGGATAAGTTTGAAACCTTTTTTCTAGAAAAATTTGGAAATAATAAATCTCCAAAAGTTTTGGTAATGGAGCTTTCTAGTATGAAAATGAACCCTAAAGAAAATGTTAAGGATTTCAACCAGAGATTCCTCACGCTAAAAAATAAAATCCACGTGGATTCGATGCCTGCAAAAAACTTGATTGTTGCATACTATACTAAGGCCCTACATAACAATATAGTTATATGGGTTAAAAGGTCCAAAAATAACACATTACTAGAAGCCTTTGAGGAGGCGGTCATTATCGAGAAGGACATTCTGAGTTTAAAAGATAATTTAAATGTTGAGGCTGAAACAACCTCCTCTTCTAAAAAGAAAATAGAAATTCTCACTAGACCTCCTCAAAGAAAATGTCAACAAGAAAATTTAGACTTGGAAAGTTTGTAGAAAGATTTCCAGAAATTATCCAATCAGGTTGTAGACTTAAAAAGATCCGCTGAAGAAGCATCTACAAGTAAAGGAAGTTTTACACCACCTTTGAGGAAACCTTTTTCTCCAAACAGACCCAACCTGACCACAGAAGGTCTGAACTTTGAAGGACTACAATATTTTTTACAAGCAATACTGGAAGCACATTATAATGTTGTTTTTGTACCTCCTGAAAATCAAGACGACAAGGGTGAAGAAGAAACACCTGATGAGGAGGACTCATCTCCTCCTGTCTTCGGACATTTGTCGGACATCATCTTCCAAGCAAATTTTGAAACTGTCCATCCTTATAACATTCGAAGTAAAGTACAAAACAAACTTCCACCTGAAACAAGTAGGAATATGGTATCCAAATAGCCAAAACAAATTGAAACCAAACAAAACCCCGTCGCCCAAGTTTTAGAATATGATTTGGTTGAAGATCTTGAAAAACTAAGGGCACATATTGTTAATGTTTATGCCATTATTATAGTTCTTTGCATTTCAATAGATAAGAGCATCATAAGAACAAGATCACTGAGAAATACACATTCACAAGAGACACAACATTTATCCTGGGAAACCCTCTAGGGGAAGAAAACC
>ML782092.1:15569-27920 GCA_009831015.1 Picea engelmannii | reverse complement strand
ACTCTTGCAATGAGATATATATAAGCTAAATGTCCTAACAAAATCTAGTTATGGATCACTTATTAAATAAACAAGTGTCCATTTACAATAAATGTTATTTTAACAATCTTCTAACTATACTCCTAATTTAGAGCCTAAGATACAACACCTTTCTAGAGTCATATTTTTCACAACAATATTCTATTTCTAAATGTCTCCATTTATTAATCAAATATTCTAGATTATTAATTTAATATTCTAAATTAATAATTATTTTATCCTAAATTTTTAAACTATGATATTTGTATTTTGGATCATCTAACAGTTCCTCCAAGTATATGCCCAAAATGACCTTAGTGAAATTAGTTAAAATATGACCCATAATAACTCAAAATTACAAAAATCATCGAAATGAAACGAAACCAAAGCCAAGTTGTGTAGAATGGATCTTGATGATGAAATATGATGAACGATGCAAGCCGGGCCCAATAAAACCCCTCAATATCTCCTAAACTCATTGTCGCCCCCATCTGGCTACTCTAGTAAGCATAACACTGTGTAATATAATAATGTCCAAAAATGGGGACATTACAACCTCTGCACGCCTCCTCTCCTATTCGGATTTCTAAAACTGTTGGGAAACTTACCTTTATTTTTATTTTCCCTCGGCTTAGGGTTTTTGTGTGGACCCTCAATTTCGTGGAAGATCCCAGCCATTGGATCTTTTGCAAGATCAACGGTCGAGACTTGTTCTTTCGTTGACATAACTTAAAGTCTCACTTTTACCTTTCCTCACTAATTTTCTTAACATATAAGAATAAATCTTGTTGATATTATGGTAGTTGCGGGAGGTATTAACCTCCACGTATAAACCCAACGAGAATAGAATATTCCAAGAAGCAAGAAGAAACCCTAAAGCATTGGACATAACCCTAGAAGACAAGTCGGCTAAAGGAAATATTTAATATTAAGTGCTTAGCCTCCAGAATGAGAAGTCGACCCAGACAGCTAAGGAGAAACAGTATAAATACAAGTCGCCAGATCTCATTTGACACACATAGCTCGCAACTGTAGAAATGTAATGGTGCGCACTACAGAAACTGGGTAAGTGCGCAAGTCTGGAGAGTAACTGCAGCTGCAGCTACTGCAACTTGTATTCTCGGTTTAGGCTTGGACTTTCTATTGGTTATGGTTTGGACTTTCTGCCTTGTGTGCTAGCTCTGGAGAGAGGTACGTTGCATTGATTGGCTATTAGGCCTAGGGTTTGCTTCCGAAATTATTCTCTGTCAAGGTTAAGGTGCTCGAGGGTGGCTTCGACCTATGGTTGGGTGACAATATTGTTATATTGTCTATGGTTAAACGAGCACACCTATTATTTCTAACAGGTTATGGGCCCACACTATCTTCGAACAGTCTAACCGCTGGAACATAGACTAGGAGGATTTGCTCAGTTACAGTTGCAGTTGCAGTTAGTTTTTGCTACAGCAATGAAACCCAACCTTCTTGTTGAGGCACCTTAAGTGAAGAGATTGACCTAATTTATGGATAGCCTAGTGCGCCCTAACCCAACGCACCTCCTGGTACTCTCACCAAGCTAAGACGCCAAGTTTGAGTTTTTGGTCAAAATCAAAGGTTGACCAAGTCAAAGTAGTCATGACTTATTCTATGAAGTCAGAAAACAAGTTAGAAGGGGCTTCTAACTTCAGAGCATGGAAGACAAGGATTGAGCTCATCCTTGCCAAGAATAAAGTGTTGGATATCGTGAAAGGAAAGATCGTGGAACCACAGTTTGAAGAAGGAAAAGAGAAGGAACCTCAGAACATTGCAATTATGGAGAAGTTCAAGGATAGTGACATCAGTGCCATGAGTATCATAGTGGACTCTGTCATGTTGACTCATCTAAGAAGAAGTACAATGCCCTAACTAACCTCTTCTCAGTTAGAAACATTGGACAAATAATGAGTCTAAAGAATGAGCTCTGTGACATGAAAATGAATGATGATGACAACATAACATCATACTTTGTGAGAATCTCTCAGTTAAGAGATCAACTACAAGCTATTGACGAAATCATTTCAGAGAAGGAACTGGTAAATATAGTACTCAATGGTCTTCCCAAGACATGGGATGCATTTGTCGCAAGCATGAACACAAGGAAGGAGTATCCCACATTTGAAGAACTTTGGACTTGATGTGCACAAGAAGAATCAAGGATTAGCGCAAAAGAGAAATTCCAAAGGAAAGATGATGATCAAGCCTACACAACAAAGTTCAAGAAATTCATGAATAAGAAGAAGTTTGACTCAAGGAAGAAACCCAATCAAGAGAAAGATATGTCAAAAATACAATGCTTCAACTATCGAAAATATGGTCACTACAAGAATCATTGTCCTGAGTTAAAGAAAAGGAATGAAACACACAAAGCATCAGTTGTTGAAGAAAGGGAACCCTCAAAGAAGGCCAAGCAGGATAAAACAAACTTTTTCTTCTAAAACAAGGTAGCAATATTCTTCATAGTTCTTGTACATACCATGTTTACATAGTTTCTGTACATATCTTGCATATCTATTTCTTAGAAGATAAGATGTTCAAGTGAAACAATACCTATGGAAGAATAACAAGATAAGGATTGCTATCACAATGACTACAAGTCAAGCAATACACATGAAAAGATGAAGTACATTGACAATCCTAGGTAACAATTCTTGTGGAAGMTATTACATAAGTAACAACTGCAAGATAGGCCAAAATCAGAATCAAACTTGAAGAAACCCAGAAGAAGTAAAAACAGAAAGAAGTCAACAATCAAGAGGAAATTAGAAAAAGACTCGTGACACTTTGCAGAAGGCAATAAGGATGCAAACGGAAGTGTGGACTCTCTTAGATAGAGGGAGTTGATTATATAATTCCAAAAGAAGAGCATGCATGAAGCAAGGATTAGGAGGGCGCTAATCCTAAATGATATGATCCATTGAGGATTATTAAGTATCTATCCATGTTCCAATTGAAAGTAGCAGCCATGATAAACAATGCGTGTTCAGTTTGACTCTAGAAGAAGTCTTCTTCGAAAAGAAGCCTTAAAGTATCCCTGGTTGTCCATCTACATCCATGATCTATGATGAAAGGAAGAAGTTGGAATCTTTAGGGCATGGAATCTATAGAAGACTCCATTGACCCAAGAGCTAAAGTGAAACATGAGGAAGAACATGAAGATTCCAAGAAAGAAGAAAAGCCATAACAACCAGTTATTATACTAAGAATCACAAGACTACCAGCTTGGTTTGAACCCACTAGAAGCAATCAAGTAGAAGTAATGGAAGATATGATGAAGAACAGTATATGTAGGAAATTGTGAAAAAGGATTATGAATGGAAGCTTTGCGAGATTCAGAACTAGAGGTTCTTCCAGGAGGAGGAGAAGACTATGATAACAGCTTGTTCCCGTAAACCAAATGCACCTCTATCTGAGCTATTATATCTCTTGCAGTATCCATGGATTGAAGTTTACATCAGTTGGTTGTAAAAGATTGTTCTCCCAATAGAGCATTTGAGGAAGAAGCTTATGTAAAGGAATCTCGAGGTTTTGAGGTATACCAGAAAGAGACCTTGTATGGATTCAAACAACTTGATGCAGAGTATCTCATATACAGCAGAAGCGTGGTGAAAACTTTCTATGACAGAGACAGTGTATCAGAATAATTACTCAGAAGTCTAGGATGATGGATTGCTAATCCATGGCAAACTCTCATGATGACAGAAGAAGTGCTACTTGGATATGTTTCAGTTTGAGCCTTGCCACAATGTCATGAGCTAGCAGGAAACAAAAGTGTTGAATTCGACCATGATATATATTGTAATGATCAAAGCTACATGAAGCCTTCAGAGAAAACCAATGTTCCATAACAGACCAAAGTACATTGAGATCAAGCATTATATTCCAGAAAAGAGAAGTGGTTCTCCAATATATCTCCACAGATGAGCAAATAGCAGATATTTTGGTAAAACCTTTGTCCAAGATGAAAAGTTTGCAAGTTGGGGCTCGTGGAGACGACTTCCTTATTGAAAAAGGAAGAGATTACTCCCTAGCTAGGAGGGAGCACTGTTGTGTTATTGATTTATGGACAGTCATTTTTCAGTTCAAAAAATGGTCCAGGATGAGCAGTTCATTTCCAGTTTGGAAAGTGGTTTGAGATTTCTGACGGAAAGGCATTTTCCAGTTCGGAAAATGGTCCAGATCGGACGGTAATTTTCGTAATGAAAATGGTTTGATAGATTGTTGATGTACCATAGACAGTGATTCCCCTTGTGGCCAGTGTGGAGGAATGGTCTAGGACAATCATTCTTCTTGGCAGTCACTCTGAGCAGTGGTCAAGTAGAATGGTCCACCTCGTCGGACAGTCATTCTTTCGAAGTTCACAGTTGTGAGCAATTTCGAAGAATGGTTTGTTTTGGAGGTTGGTGCAGGAGAGTCATTTCCATTAGGAAATGGTCCGGACAGTCATTCCCTAGGGCAGACTCATTCTATCCAGGTTGCATTATGGTTAATGCCGGAAGAATGGTCCAGGTTCAGCAATCAGGGACAGGCATTCCCTAAGGCAAACTCATTCTCTCCAGGTTGCACTATGATTAGTGCCGGAGGAATGGCCCAGTTAGGTGAATGGTCCAGGCTCAGAAATCAGGGACAGTTATTCCTCTATGCTTGAGAAGAATAGTCCAGATAGCCCATGGCTGATGTTTTACTTTCTGAGGGCAGATGCTCTTCCAGATCTCACAGATGTGAGTGGATGACTCGGTTTATATCATGATATTGTTTCTATGCAGGTTGATATCAGATGATATGATTGCTATGGAGATCGTATGTCTTTGGACAATAGATGTATGCTACTGTGGTGGATGTGTTCCATTGGTTGTGACTATGTGTCACTGATTGAGTAGTCATGTTCTACTTGGTGTGGTTGCGTACCACTGGATAGTAGTCGTGTACTACTATGGATAGACACAGTTGTGTTCTATTGAATGACATTGTTCTGATTGCCGTGTAGACTATCAGTAGTGTTGAAAATGATTATCAGCTAGATAGATAGTCAATGTGCTAGTGGACAGACATTCTCCAGGTTGAAAATGGTCCAGGACATTTATTCTTCTAGGACGTATATCTGGATTTGAAGAATGGTCCTTGTAGCCCATGGTGTGGCTTCCAGCATCTGTTGGAATAGTTATTCTTCTAGGACATATGTCCGGATTAAAAGAATGGTTCTTGTATCTGTGTGGAGTGAGTGACTTATTCAGCATCATGTCTGATTACTCAGATGGAGTATGGCTTCGAGAGATGATGCAGTTGATGCTATCAAATGATATTGATAGTGATGATGGTGCTCGTGATCTAATCATGAGATAGCTTGTATGGCTATGATGATGCTACCAGTTGAATGGTATGTTTGTGCTCAAGACCATTTCCTTCAATACCTCCCTAGCTAGGAGGGAGTGTTGATATTATGGTAGCTGTGGGAGGTATTAACCTCCATGTGTAACCTTGACGAGAATAGAATATTCCAGAAGCAAGAAGAAATCCTAAAGCATTGGACATAACCCAAGAAGACAAGACAAGACAAGACGGCTAAAGGAAATATTTAGTATTGAGTGTTTAGCCTCCAAAATGAGAAGTCGGCCCAGACAGCTAAGGAGAAATAGTATAAATACAGGTCACCAGATCTCATTTGACACACACAGCTCGCAATAGCAGAAATGTAAAAGTGTGCACTGCAGAAACTGGGTAAGTGCGCAAGTCTGGAGAGTAGTTGCAGTTGCAGCTACTGCAACCTGTATTCTCGGTTTAGGCTTCGACTTTCTATTGGTTATGGTTTGGACTTTCTACCTTGTGTGCTAGCTCTAGAGAGAGGTATGCTACATTGATTGGCTATTAGGCCTAGGGTTTGCTTCCGGAATTATTCTCTGTCAAGGTTAAGGTGCTCGGGGGTGGCTTCGGCCTATGGTTGGGTGACAATATTGTTATATTGTCTATGGTTAAACGAGCACACCTATTATTTCTAACAAATCTGCATACTAGATGCTGTCTGGAATTGGTTTAATGCAGATTTCAAGTCTGATATTTAATTTACAGCAAGCTGTTCCACAGATCTGAAGTGGTTTTTGGCAAGCAAAGTTTGATTTTTATCTTCAAAGTTCAAAAAGCATAAGGATTCCTCCTTGTGGCTAGCAAGCAATAGCCAAAAGTGCAGAGAAACTGTTTAAGGTGACAAATTGACAATGTACGTTCACTTGTTGATATTTGGAACCAGACGGTTTTGAATGTTAACAGATGGTAAGAGAGCTGTTGTGAAGGGTTCCTTACAACCCCCCAATTAGCCCAGCTACATCCTCTCAGCCTGGGGCACTCTCCTGATTATATCACCAAGCCCAACAGCAGTGACTTCACTATAATCGAATACATTGCAGAATCTTGCAATGACTCAGACTAAGACCAGTCCCCTTTCTTCAATTTGGTCGTATTCTTCTTTACCATTCACTTATACATTGTACAAGATTTCCTTCATTGGTTAAACCCTTTCTTTTTTCCCTTTCGAATCTTCCCACATTGTTTTAAGCCGAGACTAGTTACTTTTTAGGATTTGGTCTAAGCACTTTGTAATTTACTATTGGCATTTGTCGCACTCTTGAGACCCATCCTTTCTTTGGTCAAGAACAGACGTTAATATAATTTGTAGAGAAATATAAGTAGAATTTATATAATAAGTACATGTAACCAATGTTAATTCCATTTGAAGTTAGCAAAACACGAGATCAAAAGCCAATGTAAGCATTGTAGATTTTCAAGATTTTAAGATTTGAGAATGAATCTCAAATAGGTTTTTAGAAAAATATATAGACAAAGATATGCATAACACATGAAATGATTATCATGTCAACCAAGAACATTTACCAATTGAATACGAATGAAGGTGATCATTTTAAGGTTAGATTTTGGCATCTAATCACCTCATTTTGACTACCACTCCCAGCGGCACATGGCAAGAATCAAATTTGAGACATGAATTTGCAACTTGAACAAATTTTCATTTTACCACTTATTACAATAAAACTTGAATCATGTGACTTTTCTAAAAGATAAAGTTGAATGTAAATATTGTTTCAAAAAATTGTATCACAACCTTTACATGGAAATTTTTAAAAAGTGACTTTAAAACAACTAAATAAAAGTGTCATTCTGTGTGGTAATTATTCATCTATACAACTTAAAGAGAAAGGACCTACCTCGTACCTGAACGAAAGTAGTCATGTGACTTTCCTCATTTGAATCTTTTGTTGTAGAAAACGAGTGGAAATGAATTCTACACCATTTGCTTGCCTTGAGCAAATATCAGAGAAATAATAAAGTTAGGACAAGCTTGGAACACATTTAGCATTATATGCAGCTTAAGATAGAGCACCAATAGTAATTAAGATATTACATTATCATTTCAGTACCTTTGTGGAAAGAATGACATATTGAGAAAAAATGTCACAAGCGTCTGCATATTGCAAGTGTTGTTGTGCCACATGTAAAATTGAGATGTTACACTTGCAGTGAGAGACCCCAGAACATGAACTTTCTTCCCAAAAGGCCCATTACATGGTCAAGGAAGCAAACATAACAACGAAAAGATGAACGAATATGTCAATAATAACACAGCATCATGAGAAAACAAAAAGAAAATAATGTATCACTTTCTTCCCAAAAGGCCCATTACATGGTCAAGGAAGCAAAAATAACAACGAAAAGATGAACAAATATGTCAATAATAACACAGCATCATGAGAAAACAAAAAGAAAATAATGTATCACTTTCTCCCCAAAAGGCCCATTATATGGTCTAGGAAGAAAACATAACAAAGAAAAAATGAACGAAAATGTCAATAATAACACAGCATCATGCGAAAACAAAAAGAAAATAACGTATAAGGAAACTAATGATAATTTGGATATTGGAGCTATATGCATAAAATCAATGGTTGCACCACATAAGGATCATGTGATGTAAACACTACTTGATGATTAAACTATCAAATGCTTCAGAGCACCCCCAAAAAGAGGAAGTTGACCAAACACTGTGAAATGTACAAATAGACAAGTTAATGATGGGATTGTAACATATCACCATGATCCATGCAACAATTTGTTCAAATGAAATACCACCCAGCTCTTGTACAAACTTGCATTAGTTAGTAAAACTTGCATCCCTAACCCTTAAATATGACCAAGAATGTGTTATTCTTAAACTTTATACAAAATTGCACAAATAAATGTGAGGATACTACAAGGCCTTCAACAATCTGATGCAAGTTAGAGACAATTGTTGGAGTTGAGGTCCCTAGTTGATTAATAAGCTCAATTCGATCCTCAAACACCTGATGTTGTACACAAAGGAGACAATGTCAACAAATACTTCTTACTACTTCTAGAATGTGTGGAACATATTTAAAGTTCAAAATCAATGTCTATTCATATAAGTGGAGCCTTATTAAAAAACATAATTGGACTTTTATTGATGTCAAAGCCAAAAGGACTTTTACTTTTAAAAACAAAGTATGTTTGCACACACTTATATTGCACAAACATGCACCCATCCATCCATACATAAATAGAGAGAGATTACTTTGAACAAAATGCAATTACTTTGAATAAAATGCAAGGAAGAAAGAACGAGAAACTGAATCAATTATATATATATATAGACAAACACACATGTATTATAAGACATGACAATTAAAACAAGTTCTTTCATCTATGGATTAAAATGTTAAATCTCTCTTTCATCCACATGGAGAACTCAACTATCCTTGAACTTGATGTCCCTCATAAGTCAGGCATCGCAATTAGCACCAACGAGTTTACACTAGGTGCCCTCCATGAAATGCAAAGAAGTACCCAAAAAATTCCCCACAAGATTTTCCTAGGAAAAAGAAATTCAACTATCCTTAGATGGACAAAATCCATTATCAATTATTTATCAAACAATACTTCAAAATAGATTTACAAGTTATGAAACTTTCAAAGAACCACAAGAAGGATATGAATTCATCACTCCTCGAAATACAACACAGTGAGAAAGATCATCTTGTCAACTTCGCAAAACAATCAAAAGAAGCCATCAAAACTAAGAAGCTTGAATTATTCCAAACAAAAATTTTAAAATTAGAAAAGGACAATTGGGGTCAAATATACCAAAATCCAGGATGGAGTTGCAAAGAGGAGAGGCACCTTTTGCCTCCCTCTCAACCCCCCGAGTGCCTACCTCAAAACCTAGTATGGTTTCACCGTCGAGATGTAAGGTGTGTGATGGTGGCCACTTGGCACGAGGATGTTGTTGCATTAGGAATGAAAATGAAATCAAGACAACTTTGGAGAATCACATGGTATGTTGTTGCTTTAATTCCTTTACTTGTGTTATTGGTTTCTTCATGCATGGATGATAGGCAACTTAGATCTGTTAGTCTTTGGATCCCTGCAGTAGACAAATCCACAGAGTATGAGATACATTTGCCAATGTTTAACTACGAGGTAGTCAAATCAACCTAGATTTTGGTGTTTTAGGGCTCATAGTGGCAAGATTTGCTTCTACAGCTAGAGGTACTACATGTAGTCATCTCATTGGGTGGACCTAACAATGCCCTACAAGTTGGTCTTGCTTGATAGTCTCTTGGAGCAACTATATAGGGTTTTCAAAATGTTGGTGGCTCTTGGTAGCTAAGTTTGAGTTGGATTTGGTCTTCTTCGTCACTAAGCTAATGGGATTGTGGTGATTGAGGCTAAGGCTTGGGGCCTGGTGTCCTGCATTGGCTTCTCTTTCGATGATGCAAAGCTCTTATCAAGACCAGGTGGCCAAAACTCTCATCTGGTATATTGGCTCTCTATGGCGACTATATTTTATGGTCAACAAGTATGGTTTATGCAATGTTATCAGGATTGAACCAATCAACCCAAAAAAATGGATCCAGTAAAAAAATCATAACAAAACCAATTGACCAAAAAATACATAAAATATCCAACTTTTGGTAAGAAACAATATCTTCATGTACATTCGAGTAAATCCAAACCATTAGACATGAAATACGCAATGTTTTCTCATGTATATAGCATTGTGAGGGAGAATATAGAAAAATGGCACCTAGTGCAATACACATTTGAACCAAAATACATTAACATTGAGGCTTTAAATGGTATGCAGAGTCCAAAAATAATCATACTATTGTCTATGTTATCCCCTACCTAGGGATAACTAAGGAGATCATGTCTCGAGGCCCACATGTCCTAGACATGGAGTGTCAAGAGTCAGATGACTTGAGCATGGCCCCAGAGGGCCCCTCTTTTCTTCAATGCAGCCCATCTATCAACAGCAGCATCCATCCTACCAACCTGGTCCTGGAGTAGCAGTAAGTCTTGCTCCACGAGGTAATGAGTCCAGGTATCATGGTATGTGTCACTCTGATTATTGAAGAACTTAAGTATGTTGCAATGAATTCTCCTTCATTTCATAACGTTTGCTTGGAAATTATGCTCTTTCACTTGTTCATACCTAGGAGAGTGACATGATGCCCTAGTAAGTTAATCTCCCTTTAGGATGAGTTGCCACTAGGTGGGTCTATCAAAGGTCATCATCCATTCCATCCATACTTACCACTTTCCATCCTTATTCCCCTCATCTTTCCCCCACCTTGGTTCGGGCATTGGGTTTGCCACACTAGGAAGGGTTGTACCTTGCCTTGTGGAAAGAAGGGGCTAAAGGCCCAGAGGGTAAAAGTAGCCAACAAGAGTTAAAAGCCAAAATGAAACCTTTGAGATGCTTCGCCCAGGGATTCCCGAGAAAGCAATAAAAAGCTTCTCGGTAAGAAAAGGAAACCCATAAGATAAATCAAAACTCAAGGTACTAGTTGGTGGATGGGAGGTTTCATCATGAGCCGGCCTATTAGGACCATGGGCATGTAGCGATATGACACTACCATCTATTTGGTTACCAAACCAGGGTAGTGGCTCTTGGTGGCATAGCCAAGAGAAAGGGGGTCTCATCACGAGCCAACCTTCTCATCTTCGTGAAATGCTTGTGGGTAACGTTGTCACCTCTGGTCACCAAGCCAGGACAGTGTCCCCAGCTCCTTCCTTGAAGCATGAAAAAAAAAGACCAAAAGCAATAAAGCTAAGAATAAAAGGCATTGAATGGGCTAGGAAACAATGGCATCCATGATAAGGTACAGCTCGCCCTCTACAAAGGCACCCACAGGTAAGATCTACATTTCCATGTTATCACTGCACCTTGTGCCCAAACACCCCCACGCCACTTCACACACACTTACATGACCTAGATTGGTTCTCACTTGGGAAACACCCCAAAATTAAGGAGGATTATCCCAATATGACATCCTGAAACCTTCTCCAAACCTGACTTGTTAAACTGCATAACGTCTTTGAGCATTTGTCTGGGTAAAGGGGGGTTTGATGCACATGTTTGGGTAATTTGATTATTAGATGTGATTGACATTGCTATGATCCCTGTGACTTATGAACCCCTAGAGGGCGTACTTGTTGCTGCAGGACTTTGCCAGGTGGACAGGTACATATGGGGGAATGATTAGCTCGGACCTCCATGGGGCTGAAAGCCCACAGATGGATGTTGTGACCCCAACCAGGGCCAGAGAGACACCAGAGGCTTGCACCAGGAAGAAAGAAGGACGTTGCCCCCGAGACACTCTGGCAGACCTAGACCCAGGGGGATCTTGCCTTCCCACCTGGACGTTGACCCTTGAGAGCCCACGACATCATCATTTGGACCCTAGACGTCATCCAGTCAAGGTTTGCATTTATGAGGGCAGTTGTGTGCTAGTTGGCACGTGTCGCAGCATTCAAAGCCTTTGGAGGCCAAACGTTCTGCATTTGAGGCCTAACATTCCACCCTAGGGGCCTAACATCACCCTAGAAGGGCATCTTGTCACCCTTGGAAATGATATTAGGGTTTAATAATTTCATTTATGTAAAAAATGGATTTTTGATGTAATTTGGCCATGTCGACCTTTTTATGACCTAATTTTAATTAAAGGTCATTGAAACTGTATAAATAGAGAGAAAAGACTCATTTTTTCATCATCTCTCATCACACAAGTAGTGTGGTCTGAAATTTGTGCCCCTTTGGGGGGTTATTGGCTGAAATTCTAGGCGCACTTTCTCTTGGAGGCTAAAATTTGCAACTTGGATCATTTCTTGGTGGAGTTACTTGGCATTCTAGGGTTTTATGGCTTGATTATTCTTGGTGAAGTAAGTAAATCTGCAATTCTTCATTTTATTTGAATGGTTTATGGTAAATTTGCTTATTCATGTTAAAGA
>ML782091.1:422066-454496 GCA_009831015.1 Picea engelmannii | reverse complement strand
GGAGAGATAACAATGATTTTACTTGTCTAAAAGATAACAAGGTGGATGATTGAGAAGTAGTACCTTAAGTTCTCAAGCACCAAACCTCAAAGAGAAGGCTCAACTAGTGTGTAGGCACTTCTAGGCCCTAACAATTTCTCCTGTCCTTAGACTCTTGAAAAATATTTAATGCAATAAGAACTAGACAAAGCTTCTAAAGTGCTAGCACTTTAGGGCTTTAGAAGTTTGTCTAGACAAGATCTTCTTAAGCAAAACTAGCAAAATAACGAGCAAGAAAGAAACACCTTATGTTTCTTACTCCTAGGGTTTCAAGCAAACAATTTCATAATCTTACATATGAACAAGTAAACATACCATAGACATTTATCATGAAATAAAAATTGCAGATTTACTTCACCAAGAATAATCAAGCACAAAACCCTAGATTTGCCAAAATTTCACTAAGAAATGATCCAAAATGTATCCAAAATAGCCTCCAAGCAAGTGTGCCTTGGTAATTTCAGCCAATAACCCCTTTAGGGAGAAAATTTCAGTCCTCCCTCTTCTGAGAGGCGAGTTATGATGTAAAAATGAGAGTACTTTATGTTTATTTATTCAAAATTTTGACGTTTAATTATTTTTAAGGTCAAAATAAGGTTGACCTGGCCATTTTACAATAAAAATCAAATTTGACATAATTAAAATTAATTTACATCTAAAGACACCTCCTAGGGTGACATCATGCCCTTCTAGGGTGACGCTGAGGCCCATAGGTGGAACATTGAGCTAGAAATGTGGAATGCTTGGCCTCTGGAAGCCCCATATGATGCCCACAGGTGCCACCAGGCTCATAAATGCCTCCATAATGAAAACCCTAGCTTTGGATGACGTCTAGGGTCATGATGGTGATGTCTAGGGCCCTCAAGGGCCAACACCCAAGTGGAAGAGCAAGGTCCCCCTGGGTCTAGGTTTGCGAGGGTGCCTCTAAAGGAAACATCCTTATTTTTCCTGGTGAAAATCTTCAATTTCTTCTTACCCCTGGCTAGGGTTGCAACATTCATCGATGGGTTTTAAGGCCCCATGAAGGTCTGAGATAATCATTCCCTCATGTGTACTTGTCCATTGGGAAAGGTCCTGCAACACCAACAAGTACGCTCTCCAGGGGTTAATAAGTCACAAGTATCATAGCACGTAAATCACATCCAATAATTAAATTACCCAAACATGTGCATCAAACCCCCCTTAACCTAGACAATTGCTCAAAGATGTTATCCAATTTGACAAGTTAGTTTTGGAGAAGGTCTCAGGGTGTCCTATTGGGCTAACCTCCCTTAAGTTTGGGGTGTTTCCCAGGTGGGATCTAATCCAAGTCATGTGGGTGTATGAGGTGGCATGGAGTAAGTGTTTGGGCATGGGGTGCATGTAATAACAGGGAAATGTAAAGCCTTACCCGTGGGTTCCTTTGTAGAGGGTGAGTTGCACCTCGTCATGAATGCAATTGTTTCCTAGCCCATTCATTGCCTTTTATTCTTAGCTTTATTTCTTTTGATATTTTTCTTTCAAGGGAAAAACTGAGGGCCACTGTCCTAGCTTGATGACCATAGGTGACAACGTTATCCACAAACACTTCAAGGAAATGAGAAGGTTTTTTCGTGATAAGACCCCCTTTCTCTTGGCTATGCCACCAAGAGCCACTACCCTAGTTTGATGGTTAGATAGGTGGTAGTGTCATACCGCTACATGCCCATGGTCATAATAGGTCGGCTCATGATGAGACCTCCTATCCATCAACTAGTACCTTGAGTGTTTATGCATCTTATGGGTCCCTTTTTCTTACCGAGAAGCCTTTCACTACTTTCTCGGGGATCCCTTGGTGAAGCATCTCAAAGGTTTCAACATTGGCTTTTAACTCTTGCCAACTACTTTTACCCTCTGGGCCTTTAGCCCCTTCTTCCCACAAGGCAAGGTACAACCCTTCTTAGCGTAGCCAATCCAAATGCCCAAACAAGGATAGGGGAGATGGAAGAATTAAATATGGAAAGTGGTAAGTATGGAGGGACGAACAATGACTTTTCACAGATCCACCCAGTGAAAACCCATCCTAAATGGAAATCAACTTACTAAGCATCATGTCACCCCTCCAGGTATGAATGAGGCAAAGAGCATAATTTCCAAGCAAACGTCATGAAATGAAGAAGGATTCAATACAAAATATTCAAGTGCTTCAAAAAATCGGAGTGATACATACCATGATACCCAGACTCATTACCTCATGGAGTAAGACCAACTGTTACTTCAGGACCAGGCTAGTGGGATGGATACTACTTCTGGTGATAAATGGACCGCACTGAAGAAAAGAGGGGCCCTCCGGGGCCATGCTCAAGTCGTCTGGCTCTTGGTACTCCATGTCTAGGACATGTGGGCCTCGAGATGTGATCTCCTTAGTTATCCCTAGGCTAGGGGATAACATTTGGCTCCAACTCGGGGATATGTGCTCACTGTAGAGCACACGAGAACCTCAACATCTCTGGTATGACCTGTGCTTGCTAAATCTCAACAAATTATATTAGTAATCCTTAGGGTGGTGATATCACCCCTTGTTCATATATGATATAATAAAATAAAGAGCATCTCTAATCTAGCATGTGATCATGAGTATACATATATACATAATGAAACAATATAATATGAAAATGAAAGTACAACTATGCTATCATGATAGGCAGATGGTATATACAATGGATGAAAATGCCTACCTACCTCTACTTGCCTGTTGATTGAATGCTAGGTGTAGTCATGCAACCAGTGAAACCATCCTAGCAATACCTTATAATACCCACTTTTGTGCTTCATCATAAACCAAAACAATGACAAGTTAAGCAAAAAAATAACATGAGTTAGAGCATGCATCATATGATAGGAAGTCGTAAATCCTAGCTCATGGAGGTGGGAGGGAGGGACAAAATTATGCCAAGTTACATTTCTAGGAAAGTGCTCAAACCATATCAGAAAGGGATTGTGAAAAATCAGAGGCTCAAAAGACTGACTCAAAGAGTCTGAAGGTTGGTTACCTTGGACGTCATCACATCCTGAGTTCTGGGAAGGGACTAGAAAGAACCTAGAGGATGACTGCCAATTTTTTAAGGGAAATATGAAAGACCGAGATAACAAACTTCTTCTTAAGGTATTCAACCTACCCTTGAATTCTAAAAGAAGTCTCTTCCCTAGGGAAAACTTGGGAAAATGGACATGTTTCACAACTACATCCTTAGTGACATAATGAGAGAAAGTAATCGAAGGCAGCTAGAAAAACTTGTCACAAGTATCCTGTTTTAGGAAAGAAATGTCCTTACCCTGATCAAGATCTGATCATAATGATGGTTGATAATATTCTTCATAGAATAAATCCAAGTGCTCAAAGAAATGCTCATCAAAATCCTCAAGGTATGATAAAAAATCATTAGGAGGACATAGAACTAGGTTACCTTTGGGTGCTTGGAAAACATCTGCAACTACATCATCTCCTTGTTGCCAAATGTCAAAATTAATAGTAACCTCAGATGATAGTTGTAAAGGAAACATTTGGAAATGACCCTCAATGTCATAAATGGGATCCCCCATCATACCCAATCACATGCCATTTACGTTTCCCAACGTGTATGAACTCGTCAATATTATCAACCATGTCATTATCTTTATCATAACATGAAGGGATTAAAACATCCAAGGGTTCCTCTAACTGTTCTTCACTTTCCAAATTACAAAATGAAGCATCTTCAAAATCTTGGAAAGGGAAATAACTTACCTTATTCACTTCTTGTTGTGCAGGAGCGTTGAAGACTTGGATGACTTCATCAAATGAAAAAGAAAACATCAATGCTTCGTTCTCATGACTTGCCCCTACATATTTAGCTTCATAATACAGAGGGTCTAACTTGGCTAAGGATTCTCTTTCTTCTTCACCTTTTGAATCATAGAATAAGGTATCGTAAAAAACCTGAAAAGGAAAGTGACTAACGTTATCCTCTTCTTTTTGTGCAGGAGGAATAAGATATCGGATGGTTTCATCAGAGGGAGGAGCACACATTAATACTTCATCATCATGTTTGATATTTTCAGGCTCTCGCTCTTCAATTAGGTCCTCATTATCCTTGCTAGAAGCATGAGTAAATTATTTTTCTTCCCCATGGTATTGGTAACCTTCATCAAGATCCCTCTCCTCAACCTCTTGTTGATCAATGCCTTGCTCCAACCTTTTCGAGAATTCTTCAACAAAGGTCTCAAGGAAATGTATTCTCTTAAGAACATCTGGGGTACCTTTGGACTCACCAATCTTGACTTCTGGGACAAAGGATTGTTTTTCTTTGGATGAGGAGATGTTGGCTTCAACTTTTTTGGCCATGTCATAAGATTCTTGGATTGACCTTGGGCTCTTTTTATCGAGCAAGAATCCTAATTATCCTGAGAATTCCATGATATAGAGGAAAATGAGGAATTGAGGTTCATGATGATATGTTCTAGGGAGTTGTCATGACAACTTTTGGAACCTGGTATGCAACTTCCTAATGGTCTCATTCTCATTATTCTTTATGTGATTAGGTTTGTTCACCAACACCATAGGATCCTCTTTGATATTCCATCGCTTGAAAAAGACCCCTTCTAATTGATCCATGGATGTAATACTATCATCAAGGAGACTATCATACCATTTTATAGAATTTCCATGAAGAGTGGCAGAGAAAATTTTGATTGCTAGATCTTCAGCATCATCACTAATAGGATGGAGTTCAAAAAAGGCCCTTAAGTTTCTCATGTGGTTTTCGGCTCTAACCTCATCGTCACCAATGAATTTAGGGAGCCATTTTACATACTTCGGAGGCATTTCTCAAGGGTAACCCAGGATTTCACTCATATCAAAGGGTTTAAAATTTCCTGGGTCCCATTGAGAATCCATGGTTGGCCTCGTCATTAGTGGAGTTGCCAGATAATACTTCTAGGGATTATCAAATGGAAAAGAGGGAAAGACCCTTAGTGCAGTCACCAAACAAGTTTTGAAAAGTGAAAGGTTTTGAGAAAAAGGCTTACCGAAAATTTGTCGTTCGAAAAAAATTGACTCAATGCTCCCCGACAACAATGCCAACAATGTTATTGTGCAATCTATACTTGCCCAAATCCCAAGGCAAGTGAAACAAGATTGGCATAACAAGGGGGTGACCTATCACTGTCACCTTAATAGGAAACCCCTTTCTGTTTAGGAGTAGGGTAAGACTACCCCAAGGGAGATGTCCCTAGTGACCTAAAGGGATGGTGAAACTAAAAAAAAGATGCAAAGATAACCCTCCTCTTACTGGTCACTCAATTCAAAAGGTCTCGCTGAGTTTATGTATTAAGAGATGAAGAAAAATGTAATGGGTGAAGTATACCTGCCCGGAACAAGACAACAAGCCAACTTATGGTAGTTTTAAGTACAAAATGATATTAGTGCCTCAATAAGACAATAAACCAATGAAATACATGCTAGCTAATATAAAATTGCAGCAAAATGAAAGTTTACAACAACAAAAGGTATTTTGTAACATCTGCAAGAAATATGTCTCAAAATTGCTTGAAAAGACAATGAAAAGATGGCATTTACTAGGCAGAATGATAATTAAATGTCATAATCAATTTTAGAAGTGTTTAGCTAACATTCAATGTAGATGATGCAGAAAATTTGCTGCTTTAAGATGGTCGTAGCAGTGATTTATAACAACAAGAAGTAAATTAGTTGTCTAGGCTAGGTTAGTGTTAGATTTAGTTAGTAATAGCTTAATAGAATAGTGTTTGAGTGTTTGATCAACCTTCCAACAAAAGAGATACAATAGACTAGTGCCTTTAGGGTTTATGGAGTTAATTATATCAACACATTAACTTGGAGAGATAACAATGAGTATACTTGTCTAAAAGAGAACAAGGTGGAAGCTTGAGAAGTAGTACCTTAAGTTCTCAAGCACCAAGCCTCAAAGAGAAGGTTCAACTAGGGTGTAGGCAATTCTAGTCCCTAGTGATTTCTCGTATCCTTAGACTCTTGAAAAATATTTAATGCAATAAGAACTAGACAAAGCTTCTAAAGTGCTACCACTTTAGGGCTTTAGAAGTTTGTCTAGACAAGATCTTCTTAAGAAAAACTAGCAAAAAAAAGAGCAAGAAAGAATCACCTTATGTTTCTTACTCCTAGGGTTTCAAGCAAGCAATTTAATAATCTTACATATGAGCAAGTAAACATACCATATACATTTATCATGAAATGAAAATTGAAGATTTGCTTACTTCACCAAGAATAATCAAGCACAAAAACCCTAGATTTGCCAAAATTTCACCAAAAAATGATCCAAAATGCATCCAAAATAGCCTCCAAGCAAGCGTGCCTTGGTGTGTTTAGCCAATAACTCCTTTAGGGAGAAAATTTCAATCCTCCCTCTTGTGAGAGGTGAAATATGATGTAAAAATGAGAGTACTTTACATTTATTTATACAAAATTTTGACCTTTAATTAATTTTCAGGTCAAAATAAGGCCGACATGACCATTTTACAATAAAATTCAAATTTGACATAATTAAAATTAATTTGCATCTAAAGACACCTCCAAGGGTGACGTTATGCCCTTCTAGGGTGACGTTGAGGCCCATAGGTGGAACGTTGAGCTAGAGATGTGAGACGCTTGGCCTCCAGAAGCCCTAGATGATGCCCACACATGCCACTAGGCTCATAAATGCCTCCAAAATGAAAACCCTAGCTATGGGTGATGTCTAGGGTCACAATGGCGACATTCAGGGCCCTCAAGGGCAAACGTCCATGTGGAAGAGAAAGGTCCCCTTGGGTCTAGGTCTTCCTGGGTGCCTCCAAAAGAAACGTCCTTCTTTTTCTCGGTGCAAATCTTCAATTTCTTCTTACCCTTGGCTGGGGTTGCAACATCCATCTGTAGACTTTAAGCCCCCATGAAGGTTCGAGCTAATCATTCCCTCATGTGTACTTGTCCACCGGGAAAGGTCCTGCAACAACAAAAAGTACACCCTCCAGTGGTTCATAAGTCATAGGGATCATAGCATGTAAATCAAATCCAATAATTAAATTACCCAAACATGTGAATCAAACCTCGCTTAACCCAGACAAATGCTCAAAGACGTGATGAAATTTGAAAAGTTAGGTTTGGAGAAGGTCTTAGGATGTCCTATTGGGATAATCTCCCTTAAGTTTGGGTTGTTTCCCGGGTGGGATCTAATCCAAGTCATGTAAGTGTATGAGGTGGCATGGGGTGCATGTAATAATAGGGAAATCTAAAGCCTTACACATGGGTGCCTTTGTAGAGGGCGAGCTGCGCCTTGTCATGAATGCAATTGTTTCCTAGCCCATTCATTGCCTTTTATTCTTAGCTTTATTTATTTTGATCTTTTTCTTTCATGGGAAAAGATGAGGGCCACTGTCCTTGCTTGATGACCAAAGGCGACAACGTTATCCACAAACACTTCACTGAAATGAGAAGGCTGGCTCGTGATGAGACCCCCTTTCTCTTGGCCATGCTACCAAGAGCCACTACTCTGGTTTGATGACCAAATAGGTGGTAGTGTCATACCGCTACATGCCAATGGTCATAATAGGCTAGCTCATGATGAGACCTCCTATCTATCAACTAGTATCTTGAGTGTTTATGCATCTTATGGGTCCCCTTTTCTTACCAATATGCCTTTCATTGCTTTCTCGGGGATCCCTGGGTGAATCATCTCAAAGGTTTCAACATTGGATTTTAACTCTTTCCAACTACTTTGATTCCCTATATTTTACATCTTGATTGCTCATACTAGTTTAGATGCATTTCATTTTCATTCTACTCTACTTGCATATTGATTTCATGCTTAGTTTAGAATTAAAAAAAAATGTTAAAATTTTCTTTTTCTAGCTTAGTTGGTTTGGATTTTAATCATATGAGAACAAGGACGAGTAGGTCATCCTACACTTGATAGTTTTATGTTTCCTTGCAGGCACATGTCTACCTGGAGACACTGCGATTCTCATGCACTCTACGACGAGCACATGTCCCCAAGTAGGAGCCAAATGTTATCCCCATTTTGTGGATAACTAAGGAGATGATGTCTTGAGGCCCTCAGGTTGCAGATATGGAGTGCCGAGAGACTAGATGACCAGAAATACCCTTTGCAGAGATGAAAAACCCACTCGCCACCATAGATGGTCACAGGTTTACAAATGGCATCCACCACACTAGTTGGCTTCCAGAAGGCAGTGGGCCTTGCTCCATGAGGTACAAGTTAGTATTATGGTGAGAATCATTTCAATATCTAATCCATTTGATTATGTTGTATCTTAGATTTCTCTATATTTCTTGATGTGTGCTTGGACATTATGCCTTTTCCCTACTTCACCTTGGAGGTTGAAATTGTGCCCTAGTACGTGGTCTTCTTTGGGAATGGGTTTGCTACTTGGAACTCTTTTAATGATCCATCACATCGTTCTCGACCATACTTACCACTTTCCATCATGATTCCCCTCCATTTCCTTATCTCTTGGGATTTTAGGGTATATTGACCCAAGAAGGGGTTGTCCCTCATTTTATGGGAATAAGGGTCTAAGGGCCTAGAGGGATTGGTGTTGGGTAAAAGATAAAATCTTCATATAAACCTTCCAGATACTTCGCCCAAGGATCACCCAAGAAAGCAATGAAACACTTATCCTTGAATAAAGGGGACCGACAATATAATAAAGACATGCTTAAAATGTTAGTTGAAGGATATGAGGTCTCATGACGAGCCAACCTATCACATCCATTGATATCTAGTGGTATGACATTGTCATCATCTAGTCACCAAACCTGGGTAGTGACTCTCTGTTGCATGGTTAAGAGAAAGGGGATCTCATCATGAGCCAACCTTCTCATTTACATTAAGTAATTGTGGGTGAAATTGCCACCACCTGGTAACCACTCAAGGGCAGTGACCTTCAATCTCTCCTTATGCTGTTATGAAATAAAATATAAAGAAAGAAAGATAAAAGGCAAATGAAGGGCTTGGAAAAAGTGCATTGTAGACGAAGCTACCACACACCCTCTACAAAGGCACCCATGAATGAGACACTATGACCCCTAGTATGTCATGAGTCATATGCCCATTTAGTGTTGACCCCATCCACCTCATACACTTTACAGGGATTAGAGAGGGAGCTCTTGGAACCTCTCCTTGACCTAGGGAAATATCTACCCAATAGGACACCTCATCAACCCTCCCATACTTAAGCTTGACAAGTCGCATAGTGTCTTTGAGATATTAATTGTTTGATATGGTGATATTTGATGCACATGATTAGATGTCTTATATATTTATTGGATTCACTTATCATGATGTTATGACTTTAGATCATTGGAGAGCGTGTTCATTTGTCTTTGCAGGACCTAGCTGGTGGATAGTTTTGGGAGAACAAGCCTAGCTTGTGCTTCCATGGGGATACAAGCCCACAGGTTGGATGCCAGGGGCATGCATGCTGGATGAGAGAGATCGGACTTGGACGACCTTGATTATGAATTGGAAAACCTACCCCACCCCCTACTTGCCAAACTATTTTCCCAGGAGGGGATAAACATTCCATTTTTAAGCTTGACGTCATGATATTGGGGGGCTAGGGCATGGTGGTGAGGTGCCACTCTTTGACACATGGATGTTTGAGGAGAAGAGTCTTCACCATGATATGAGTGCCTAGATTCTTGACACATGGCCTTTGGAGGCCCTTCCATGCTTCTTCAACACCAACGACCTCCTCAAAGTGGAAAAACGTCCCCTATAGGGGTGATGCCCTCCTAAATTAGGGTTTAATTTGTGCAAAAGATGAAATTTTAAGTGAATTGTTTAATATTATTTTGTTAAGAGGAAAATATTAGGGTTGTTGACCCCTAATCTTGTGTTTTACTCCTTAATTTGTGGACAAACTATGTTAGCTACTTTTAGTATAAATAGAGATCATAAGATCTCATTTTGAATCATAACTCTCCCTCTTGTGAGAGGCTTGGTTTGAAATTTTTGTCCCTCTTGGCTCTTTTAGCTCTTGTGCACTTTTTTATGGATATATTATGAATGGTTGATGGAGGAAGGGCTAGTGCTAGCTTTGGATGATGCTTCCTAGCTCTTGTGGTGAATTGTCTTAGCATTTCCTCTTGATCTTGGTATGGTTATTGATCTCTTGCTATCATTTTATTCAAGTCAAGTATTTTTATGTTAGGAGATAGGTGGGAAATATAAGGGCATACACCCCCACCATAGCCTTCATCGTTTTATTTGCTTCATCTCATTGATTAAGGGTTTTCTAAGAGAAGTATAAGGGCATACACCCTCTTAGCTTAAACCCTAGCTTAGAGAAACTTGCCTTGGGGAGTAAAAGGGATTACATCCCCAAGGAGGTAGATTCTCTAAGCTCCTTGTGACTCCACTAACCCAACAATAAATTCACTAGTCATTGATTTGTTGCATTGGAGAAATAAAATATTGCATTGGGAAACATGATTTTTGGTCATTTTTATTTCTTGCAAAGTGGATTGTTTTCCTTGTGCCTTGGGCACCTCAAAGCCACTAGGGAGTCCCCATCTAGGGGGTACTTATTGCTGCTATTACAAAGTTGCATCTTCAACCATTAGGGCTGTAGAAACCCTAACTTACTTGCTTGAATAATTCTCTTATCAACCATTGGATTTAACTCAAAGTTTGCACACTTGTTTTCCTTGGTCCAACACATTTTTTGGCAAAGTTTGAGGAGATTTCAGTGGCTGATTTTATTGCTGTAATACATAGAATGTTACATCCATAAGGATGATATAATTTGCTATAGACAAGTGTTTACAACAACCTTATCTTTTATGCTAAGAGTATTGGTTTTTCATCTTGAGTTTAGCTAGTCATTTTCTAGTTTGTCTCTTGCATTTTCTACTTGATCTTTAGAATTTATTGAGCAACTTATAGTACCAATTATTTGCTGATATATACTGTTATCTACTGCTACAAATTAGGGACAACAAGCTTAACTTCCTGATCTAACTAACATATACTATTGCAAAGTGTCTTTCCTTGTGTCTCGGGCAGGTACAACCATCCAAATAAGTGTTATACCTGTGGGGAAACAATTACTTGAGTTTCAAAGAATCTCTTTCCACCTTTCACTCCACTTAGACTTGACCTATAGGGGTTTCATTTCCATACATATCCATTTCCATCTCAATCATCTTATGGTCACCAGGATCGCCTTCCTAGAGTGACCTACTCAACCTTGAAGTGCGGGACCTACATCGAGGTGACATTGGGTGTAGGATACTTAATTTGTTGCACTTGTTCTGTGGTTGGATTGGGATTTTCCAACCTAAAACTTTCTCTATAAAATTTTGGCACCGTTGCCAAGGAAGATTTTGAATCTTCTTCATACCCTAACAAAACTTTGGTAAGTTATCCCAAAGATTTTTCCTTAGCTTACCTGGCAACTCCACCCGAGGAATGTTCCCTTTCCACCTTTCTTGATGACTACGTTTTAAAACTCATCTGGCAACTCCACCTTCCCAAAACCCTTCTTTCCTCAAACCTTTTCCCCTTGGGAGATTCAAGCATTCTAAGGTTTACCAAAGAAGGCCTCCTCTCAAATCTCCTGTTGCTAAAACCCTTTTCCATAAATCCCTTCCCCTTTCTCCAATGGATCTCCCTTGGGTAAGAGACCTCAACAAATCCCTTAACATGACCAATATCCAAGGTTACCCTAACCAAATGCCAATAGATGTCAACAAGTGGTTGCAAAAGTTTGTAGGAAACAATGTGATAACTGCCTATGACCACATTTATGTCATTGGCCGAAATATGGAAAATGCAGGTATTGATCATAAAGATGTGGCCATGAGACTATTCGCCTCATCATTGATTGATGAAGCCCTTGATTGGTTCAAGGGACTCCTTGATAATCAGATCATGACCTATGATGCCTTTTTCACCTTATTTAAAAGCAGATGGTCAGAAAAAGAAGATGGCGGGACACTTGGGACTCAGTTCAATAAAATAAAGAAAAAGGAGAATGAAACGGTAAGGGAATTCATTTCAAGATTTGACAGGTTGTACAATCAAATTCCAACAGATTACCGTCCTACAACATCATCAGTTCATCTCCTTTACAAGAATGACTTTGAAGGGTAGTTCTGATACATTCTTAAAGATAAAAATACCACATCATTGGCGGAGGCTAAATAATTTAGTATCAACATTGAAGAGAATCTTCTTGATTAAAAAATAGAACCTTTTCAGCACCCTCGTAACAAGACAAAATTAAGTACGAAGGTTTCCAATAACAAAGTTCATGATCCAATTTCTCTCCTAACTAAGAAGATAGACCAGATGAATACTAAGTTTTTCCATATAAAGGATCAACTTATCAACCGTATGACTACAATGGAAATAATTCAATCTTCTCTGAGACCTTAGTTTTCCAGACAACCGAGATATGTCACCGATTGGAAACTAAGACCTCAACAAGAGGAAAAGGCCCCAGATACTTTGAAACCTGTTGGGATAGTTGATATAGAAGCTTGGTGTCTCCCATGCCAAGAACCCCATAGGGAAGATCAGTTCCCTCAACAAGACGAATATTATCTAGATGGTATGAACTTCATAATTTGCAATCTCAACGATCAAGTTACTCAAGAACAGATCAATGAAGCCAGAAGAATAGGAGAAAGAGAGGGGAGACTCCAGGCCTTAAGTAAATTGACATATGATCATAAGAAGGAATTAAAGTGGAGGGAAATTATAAACTACATAAGAAAAAATGCTTTAGTTCCTCCATTACAACCATATACTCTTCCAACAACAGAAAAGGTGCCTCCACCACCTCCAATGCCAGTATGTGAGTTGCTTCCTGTTATCCTCTAACCTAGGGATAACTAAGGAGATCATGTCCCGAGGCCCATAGTTTCTATACATGGAGTACCGAGAGCCAGATGACTTGAGCATGGCCCCAGAGGGCCCCTCTTTTATTTAGTGCAGTCCATTCATCACCAGTTGCAGTATCCATCCCACCATCCTAGTCCTGAAGTAGCAGTGGGTCTTTCTCCACGAGGTAATGAGTCTGGGTATCATGGTATGTATCACTTTGATTTTTGAAGTAATTGAATATGTTGTATTGAATCCTTCTTCATTTCTTGACGTTTGCATGGAAATTATGCTCTTTGCCTCGTTTATACCTAGAATGGTAACGCGATGCCCTAGTAAGTTGGTTTCCCTTTATGATGCGTTTCTACTGGGTGGGTCTGTGAAAAATCATCGTCTGTTCCCTCCATACTTACCACTTCCCATCCTTATTTCTTCCATCCCCCCAATCCTTGTTTGGGCATTGGGATTGGCTACGCTAGGAAGGGTTGTACCTTACCTTGTGGGAAGAAGAGGCTAAAGGCCAGAGGGTAAAAGTAGTTGGAAAGAGTTAAAATCCAATGTTGAAACCTTTGAGATGCTTCGCCCAGGATCCCCGAGAAATCTATGAAAATATTCTCAGTAATAAAAGGGGACCCATAAGATACATAAACACTCAAGGTACTAGTTGATGGATAGGAGGTCTCATCACGAGCCGACCTATTATGACCATGGGCATGTAGCGGTATGAAAATACCACCTATCTGGTCACCAAACCATGGTAGTGGCTCTTGGTGGCATAGCCAAGAGAAAGGGGGTCTCACCACGAGCCAACCTTCTCATTTCCATGAAATGTTTGTGGATAACGCTGTCACCTCTGGTCATCAAGCCAGGACAATGGCCCTCAACTATTCGCTTGAAGCATAAAATAAAAATATCAAAAGAAATAAAACTAAGAATAAAAGGTAATGAATGGGCCAGGAAACAATTGCATTTATGACAAGGTGCAACTCGCCCTCTGCAAAGGCACCCACAGGTAAGACTTTACATTTCTCTATTATTACGTGCACCCCATGCCCAAATACTTACCCTATGCCACCTCATACACTTACATGACTTGGATTAGATCCCACCTGGGAAATACCCCAAACTTAAGAGAGGTTAGCCCAATAGGATACTCGAAGACATTCTCCAAACCTAACTTGTCAAGTTGCATAACATCTTTTAGCATTTGTCTGGGTTAAGGGGGGTTTGATGCACATGCTTGGGTAATTTAATTATTGGATGTGAATTACATGCTATGATCCTTGTGACTTATGAACCCCTGGAGGGCATACTTGTTCTTGCTACAGGACCTTGCTCAATGGATAGGTACACATGAGGGAATGATTAGCCCAGACCTTCATGGGGGATTAAAGCCCACAGATGGATGCTGCAACCCCAACAAGGGGCAAGAAGAAATTGAAGATTTTCACTAGGAAAAAGAAGGACGTTTCCTTAAGAGGCACCCTGGCAGACCTAGACACAGGGGGACCTTGCTCTTCCACATGGATGTTGTCCCTTGAGGGCCCTGGACGTCACCATCATGACCCTAGACTTCATCCAGAGTTAGGGTTTTCGTTTTGGAGACATTTATGAGCACGGTGGCACGTTTGGGCATCATCTGGGGTCTTTGGAGGCCAAAAGCCCTACATTTTAGGCTCAACATTCCACCTTTAGGCCTCAACGTCACCCTAGAAGGGCATGAAGTCACCCTTGGAGGTTTCTTTAGATGCTAATTAATTTTTATTATGTCAAAATTGAATTTTATTTTAAATTGGCCAGGTCGACCTTATTTTGACCTAAAAATTAATTAAAGGTAAAAAGTTTGTATAAATGAATATAAAGTGCTCTCATTTTTACATCACAACTCATCTCTAACACGAGGGAGGACTGAAATTTTCTCCCTAAAGGGGTTATTGGCTGAAATTAATAAGGCACACTTGCATGGAGGCTATTTTGGATGCATTTTGGATCATTTCTTGGTGAAATTTTGGCAAATCTAGGGTTTTTGTGCTTGATTATTCTTGGTGAAGTAAGTAAATCTACAATTTTCATTTCATGATAAATGTCTATGGTATGTTTACTTGTTCATATGTAAGATTATGAAATTGYTTTCTTGAAACCCTAGGAGTAAGAAACATAAGGTGTTTCTTTCTTGCTCTTTATTTTGATTGTTTTTCTTAAGAAGATCTTGTCTAAACAAACTTCTAGAGCCCTAAAGTGCTAGCACTTTAGAAGCTTTGTCTAGTTCTKATTGAATTRAATATTTTTCAAGAGTCTAAGGATAAGAGAAATCACTAGGGCCTTGAATATCCTACACCCTATTTGAACCTTCTCTTTGAGGCTTGGTGCTTGAGAACTTAAGGTACTACTTCTCAAGCTTCCWCCTTGTTATCTTTTAGACAYGTATAATCATTGTTGTCTCTCCAAGTTAATGTGMTSATATAATTGACTCCATAAATCCTAAAGGAACTAGTCTCTTGTCTCTCTTTTGTTGGAAGGTTGATCAAACACTCAAACACTATTCTCTTAAGTTATTACTAATTAAATGTAACACTAATTTAGCCTAAATCACTAACTTTCTTGCAGTTTTTATAAATGTTTGCTACAACCATCTAGCTGCAAACATTTTTTTGCATAATTGACTTTGAATGCTAGATAAAGACTTCAGAAGTTGCTTATGACATTTGATTATCATTTTGTTTAGTAAATGTTATCTTTTCATTGTCTTTTCAAGCAATTCTGAAGAGATTTTATTGCAAATGTTACAATTTATTAATTGTTGTTGTAAACTTATTAACTGCTGCAATTTTATATCAGCTAGCACTTATTTCCACTGTCCATTGTCTATTGAGTTGTTATTAACATATTTGTACTTGGAATTGTTGTATATGCATGCTATATTGTCTTGTTCCAGGCACGTACATCAAGAAATTTATTAACCTCATCTTTTAGACACAGACTTAGTGACTTTGGTAACCTGTAAGAGGGGGGAATATATCTTGACCATAACCCTAATATTCCATTCCTTTAGGTTATCGGGGATGACTCCTTTGGGGTAGACCCTACCTATCCCTAAAAAGTGGGGATTTCCTATTAAGGCGACATTGATAAGTTATCTTGTTTGTTACGCAAATATCCCTTACTTGCCTTGGGATTTGGGCAAGTATAGATTGCACGATAACATTTTTGGCGCCGTTGCCGGGGAACACTGAGTCAACATTCCTCAATGACACTTTTTCGGTAAGCCTTTCCCTCACAGAATTAATCTTACGAAGCTTACCTGGTGACTCCACTGAGGGTAATTCCCTGAATCCCTTTGATAATCCTTAAAAGGATATTTGGGGACTCCACTGACCTTTTCCAAGGTGCCACCTTACTCTCAACTTTGTGATATTTCCAAGATATGGGATCATGGAGCTCTGGGAACAAGTGTATCCGACTATTTATTCTGAAAGTTTTCAAGGATACCCACATTATTTTGATATAAAATGGTTAAACAACTCTCCAAGATTCAGAGGCCTCCCAATTACTCACATTGTATAATTCTTGAAGTACATAAGTGAGATAGAATTTGAAGGGGAGGATGTTCTGGTAAAATTGTTCATACTTTCCTTGCCGCCTTTTTTGCAAGATTGGATTAAGGGTTGTTGCAAATATAAGGGTATATCATATTTCATAGACCTCATCAGTAGGTTTATTGAGTTTGTGAAACCACAATGCCAGACATATGAAGATGCCCTTCAAAATTTTGCAATATCCCTAGAGGATGAAGGATTCACCACTGATATTATGGAAGATATTAGGGATGTATACCATACTCAATACCAGGAACCCTTTGATATAGAAGGAAAGATTTATGAAGAATCTTTTCAACCCCTTGAAGAGGAGCAATATTTTTCCCATGATTTGATAGAATGCAGTAAATACTTGAGTAAATAAGTGAGTTATGAGGTTGAAGCACTATTATTCACTCCTTCGTCCGATGAAGCTCTCCAAGATCCTATCTCTCCTGCACAAGACAAAGAGAATGAGGTGAATCATTTTCCTTTCCTTGTTTTTTATGACACTTTGTTCTATGATTCAGAAGGTGAAGAAGTAAAGGAACCCTTGAAAGAGCTAGGTCCTTCATTTTCTTATGAAGGAGAAAAAATGATTAAAGAGACAAGTCTCGGGGATGATGTACTGGATGCTCTTCCATTTGATGAATTCATCCAAGACTTTGATGCTCTTGCACAACAAGAAGTGAACATGGTAAGTTATTTCCCTTTCCAAGGTTTTGATGATGCTTTATTTTATGATTTGGAAAGTGAAGAAGTATTAGAGGAGCCCTTGGATGCATTAAATCCTTCATGTTATAATAAAGATAGTGACATGGTTGATAATATTGATGAGTTTGTACATGTTGGAAGATGTAAGTGTGATGTGATTGGTTTTGATGAGGATCCCATTTATGATATGGAAGGATATATTCTAATGTTGCCTTTACAACAATCATATGATGTTCCTAATAATTTTGATGTTTGGCAACAAGATGATGATATAGTTACAGAAGTTTCCCAAGCACCCAAGGATGACCCAGTGCAAAGTTCTCCTGATGATTTTTGGTCATACCTTGAGGATTTTGATGAGTATCCCTTTGAGCACTTGGATTTATTCTATGAAGAATATTATCAACCGTTGTTTTACTCCAATTTTGATAAAGGTGAGGATGTTGCTTGCATGAAGTAGGATACTTGTGACAAGGTTGTCCAACTCCCTCTGATTTATTTACTTTGTTATGTCATTAAGGATGAAGTTGGGGAACATGTCTCTTGTTTCAAGTTTTCTTTCAGGAAAAAAGTTTCATTAGAATTCAAGGGGAGGTTGAATTCGTTAAGAAGTTTATTATCTCAATCTTTCAGTTTTCCCTTGAGAAGTTGTCAGTTTCCCTCTAAGTTCTTGTTAATCCCTTCTCATACCCCAGGGAGTGATGACGTCCAAGATAGGAAACCCTCAGACTCTTTGAGCCACACCTTTGAGTCCTTGACCTCTCACGATCCTTTTCTAAGACAGATTGATCAATTTTCTAGAAGGGTGACTTGGCATGATTTTGTCCCTCCCTCCCACTTCCATGAGCTATACTTTACGACTTCCTATGATACAATGGATGCTCTAACTCATGTTTATCTTGTGCTTAACTTTTCATTGTTTTGGTTTATGATGAATCACATAAGCAGGTGTTATGATACATTACTAGCGTGGTTGTACTGGTTGTATGCTTATACCTAGAATTTGATAGGTAAGTACATGTGAGTTAGGATAGGTAGGCATTTGCATCCATTGTACATACCATTGCATATCATTTTAGCATAGTTGTTGTTTCATTTTCATATTATCTTGTTTCATTATGTATATATGTATTCTCATGATCATATGCTAGATTATAGATGCTCTTTATTTGTTTATTATATCATTTATGGAAAAGGGGTGATATCACCACCCTAGGGATTACTAATATCCTTTGTTGAGATTTAGTAGGCACAGGTCATACCATAGATCCTGAGGTTCTCATGCGCTCTACGGTTAACACATGTCCCCAAGTTGGAGCCAGAGGTTATCCCCTAGCCTAGGGATAACTAAGGAGATCATGTCTCGAGGCCCACAAGTTCTAGACATGGAGTACCAAGATCCAGATGACTTGAGCATGGCCCCAGAGGGCCCCTCTTTTCTTCAGTGCAACCCATTCATCACCAACAAGAGTATCAATCCCGCTAGCCTGGTCCTGAAGAGGCAGCGGGTCTTTCTCCATGAGGTAATGAGTCCGGGTATCATGGTATGTATTACTCTGATTTTTAAAGTACATGAATATGTTGTATTGAATCCTTCTTCATTTCATGACGTTTGATTGGAAATTATGCTCTTTGTCTCATTTATACCTGGAAGGGTAACACAATTCCCTAGTAAGTTGGTTTCCCTTTAGGATGGGTTGCTATTGGGTGGGTCTTTGAAACATCATTGTCCATTCCCTCCATACTTACCACTTTCCATCCTTATTCTTTCCATTCCCTCTATCCTTGTTTGGGCCTTTGGATTGGCTATGCTAGGAAGGGTTGTACCTTACCTTGTGGGAAGAAGGGGCTAAAGGCCCATATGGTAAAAGTAGATGGAAAGAGTTAAAATCCAATGTTGAAACCTTTGATATGATTCACCCAGGGATCCTCGAGAAAGCTTTGAAAAACTTCTCAGTAAGAAAAGGGGACCCATAAGATCCAAAAACACTCAAGGTACTAGTTGATGGATA
Source organism: Picea engelmannii (assembly GCA_009831015.1). Classification (NCBI taxonomy): domain Eukaryota; kingdom Viridiplantae; phylum Streptophyta; class Pinopsida; order Pinales; family Pinaceae; genus Picea; species Picea engelmannii. The sequence continues at coordinate 435,281 of ML782091.1, read as the reverse complement.
GGAGGTCAAATCACGAGATGACCTTTTATGCCCATGGGCATGTAGTGGTATGACACTACCACCTATATGGTCACCAAACTAGGGTAGTGGCTCTTGGTGACATAGCCAAGATAAAGGGGGTCTCATAACGAGCCGACCTTCTCATTTCTATGAAATGTTTGTGGATAACGCTGTCACCTATGGTCATCAAGCCAAAACAATGTCCCTTACCTATTCCCTCGAAGCAAAAAAGAAAAATATCAAAATAAATAAAACTAAGAATAAAAGGTAATGACTAGTCTAGGAAACAATTGCATTTATGACAAGGTGCAAATCGCCCTCTATACTTACCCTATGCCACCTCATACACTTACATGACTTAGATTAGATCCCACCTGGGAAACACCCCAAAATTAAGAGAGGTTAGCCCAATATGACACCCTGAGACCTTCTCCAAACCTAACTTTTCAATTTGCATAGCATCTTTGAAAATTTGTTTGGGTTATGGGGGGTTTGATGCACATGTTTGGGTAATTTAATTATTGGATATCATTTACATGCTATGATCCCTGTGACTTATGAACCCCTAGAGGGTGTACTTGTTGTTGCTGCAGGACGTTTCCCGATGGATAGGTACACATGAGGGAATGATTAGCTTGGACCTTCATGGGGGATTATATCCCACAGATGGATGCTGCAACTCCAACCAGGGGTAAGAAGAAATTGAAGATTTTCACTAGGGAAAAGAAGGGCGTTGCCTTCGGAGGCACCCTGACAGACCTAGACCCAGGGGGACCTTTCTCTTCCACATGGAAGTTGGCCCTCGAGGGCCTTGGATGTCACCATCATGATCATAGACTTCATCTAGATCTAGGGATTTTGTTTTGGAGGAATTTATGAGCCTGGTGACACGTGTGGGCATCATCTGGGGCCTTTGGAGGCAGAACACCCTACATTTTAGGCTCAACATTCCACAATTAGGCCTCAACGTCACCCTAGAAGGGAATGTCGTTACCCTTAGAGGCGTGTTTAGATGCTAATTAATTTTTATTATGGGAGAATTGAATTTTATTGTAAATTGGCCGAGTCGAGCTTATTTTGACCTGAAAATTAATTAAATGTCAAAATTTTGTATAAATAAACATAAAGTGCTCTCATTTTTACATCACAAATCACCTCTCACAAGAGGGGGGACTGAAATGTTCTCCCTAAAGGGGTTATTGGATGAAATTACTAAGGCACACTTGCTTGGAGGCTATTTTGGATGCATTTTGGATCATTTCTTAGTGAAATTTTTGCAAATCTAGGGTGTTTATGCTTGATTATTCTTGGTGAAGTAAGTAAATATGAAATTTTCATTTCATTATAAATGTATATGGCATGTTTACTTGTTCATATGTAAGATTATGGAATTGCTTGCTTGAAACCCTAGGAGTAAGAAACATAAGGTGCTTCTTTCTTGCTCTTTATTTTGCTATTTTTGCTTAAGAAGATCTTGTCTAGACAAAATTCTAGAGCCCTAAAGTGCTATCACTTTGGAAGCCTTGTCTAGTTCTTATTGCATTAAATAGTTTTCAACAGTCTAAGGATGAGAGAAATCACTAAGGCCTATAAGTGCCTACACTCTAGTTGAACCTTCTCTTTGAGGCTTGGTGCTTGAGAACTTAAGGTACTTCTTCTCAAGCTTCCTCCTTGTTATCTTTTAGACAAATATAATCATTGTTGTCTCTCCAAGTTAATGTGTTTATATAATTGACTCCATAAACCCTAAAGGCACTAGTCTCTTGTCTCTCTTTTGTTGGAAGGTTGATCAAATACTCAAACACTATTCTCTTAAGCTATTACTAATTAAATCTAATGCTAATTTAGCCTAGATCTCTAACTTTCTTATTGTTGTTATAAATGTTTGCTACAACCATCTAGCTGCAACAAATTTTCTTCATAATTGACTTTGAATGCTAGCTAAACACTTCAGAAGATGCTTATGAAATTTGATGATCATTATGATTAGTAAATGCTATCTTTTCAATGTCTTTTCAAGCAATCCCGAATAACTTTTATTGCAGTTGTTATAATTTATTAATTTCTCTTGTAAACTTATTAAATCCTAGAATTTTATATCATCTAGACTTATTTTCACTGTCCATTGTCTATTGGGGTGTTATTATCATATTTGTACTTGGAATTATTGTATATGCATGCTATATTGTCTTGTTCCGGGCAGGTACATCAAACACTTCATTAACCTCATATTTTAGACTTCGACTTAGTGACTTTGGTAACCAATGAGAGCGGGGAATATATCTTGACCATAACCCTAACTTTCCATCCCTTTAGGTTACTGGGGATGCCTCCCCTGGGGTAGACCCTACCTATCCCTAAAAAGTGGGGATTTCCTATTAAGGTGACAATGATAGGATATCCTGTTTGTTATGCCAATCTCTCGTAATTGCCTTGGGCTTTGGGAAAGTACAGATTGTGCGATAACACTTCCTAATCCAACTCCTATAGATGACATTCAATTGAATATAGATGTTGCAAACATGTTTGGAAAATTGAATATGATAGTTCCAGTGACAGAGGTGTGTAAGATCATTTCCATAAAAAGGGAATTTTTAAGGATATTATAGGTGCCAACTGAGAAAGAGGATCTTTCCATCGTATTAAACACTATGTATCTCAATCGGCCAAAAGACAAGAACCCTCTTTTCTATCTCTCATTAGGCATGAATGGCCTCTTCTTGAACAACTGCATGCTTGATTCAGGGTCCTCAACAAATGTCATATCTTTGAAGGTAATGAAACAACTTGATTTAAAGACAACCCGACCTTATGAAAATGTTTGTGGTATTGATTCAAGAAGAGTTAAGGTCTTGGAAGTATGTGAAGAAATTGAGGTATTTTTGATATATTTTCCATATATCGACATCCTCATGGATATATTAGTGATCAATGTCCCTGATGCATGTGCGATTCTCTTGCCAAGGACCTGGTCCTTAGCCCTTGGAGGTTTCCTTAGTATGAACCTTACACATGCATATATTCCCATGGGCGATGGAACACATGTGATCTTGGATAACATGGACAAAAAACACACACATGTGATGAATCTAAAGGGGCCCAACTATGTCAATGAAGACTACCCTGATATACCTTCACATATTTTTGAGTATGATCCATCCGAGTTACCCTTCATGCAGGAAGATGCAGTAGAGATGTTTCTCCCATGGAAAGATAAAAAGAAGGTTGCACAGTACCATAATAAGGAGCCATAATCTATTCATATTATACAAAAGGAAGATAAGAAACTTGAAGAAATCATAAAAAATATAGTCCACACAAAGCCTCCATATGATGAGAATACACCTTGCATTGATTTCGATGAAGGAAGTCTTGTGCTAATGTGGGACAAAAGAAAGGGAAAACCCATATATGAACAAAAAGATAACAATTCATGGTTTGGACCTTACGTCATCATAAATAATTATGACAAAGAAAAGTACTATCTGACAACATTAGACAGGAGAAATATTTCATTACCAATAGATGGGTCTATTCTCCAGGTTCACATCCAAGTCACATGACTTCTTCAAGGCCTGTGCCCCAAGTAAGTAAATAAGTCATTTTGATTCCCTGCATTTTGCATCTTGATTGCTCATACTAGTTTAGATGCATTTCATTTTAATTTTACTCTACTTGCATATTGATTGCATGGTTAGTTTAGAATTAAAAAAAAATGTCAAAATTTTCTTTTTCTAGCTTAGTTGGTTTGGATTTGATCATATGAGAACAAGGATGAGTAGGCCATCCTGCACTTGACAGTTTGATGTTTCCTTGCATGCACATGTCTACTAGGAGATGTTGCGGTTCTCATGCACTCTACGATGAGCACATGTCCCCAAGTAGGAGCCAAATGTTATCCCCATTTTGTGGATAACTAAGGAGAATATGTCTTGAGGCCCTCCGGTTGAAAATATGGAGTGTTTAGAGATGACATGACCAACAATACTACCCTTTGCATAGATGGAAAACCCACTCACCAACACAGATGGTCACAGGTTTACAAATGGCATCCACCACACTAGTTGGCTTCCGAAAGGTAGTGGGCCTTGCTCCATGAGGTACAAGTTAGTATTATGGTGAGAATCATTTCAATATCTAAGCCATTTGATTATGTTGTATCTTAGATTTCTCTATATTTCATGATTTGTGCTTGGACATTAGGCCTTTTCCCCTGCTTCACCTTAGTGGTTGACATTGTGCCCTAGTAAGTGGTCTTATTTGGGAATGGGTTTGCTACTGGGAACTCCCTTAATGAGCAATTGTACCATTTCCGAACATACTTACCACTTTCCATCATTATTCCCCTCCATTTCCTTATCTCTTGGGATTTTAGGGTATATTGACCTAAGAAGGGGTTGTCCCTCATTTTATGGGAAGAAGGGGCTAAAGGACCAGAGGGGTTGGGGTTGGGTAAAAGATAAAATCCTCATATAAACCTTCCAGATGCTTCATCCAGGGATCACCCAAGAAATAAATGAAACACTTATCTTTAAATAAAGGGGACCCACAATATAATAAATAAATTCTTAAAAGGCTAGTTGAAGGATAAGGGGCCTCATCACAAGCCGACCTATCACGCCCATGGATATCTAGTGGTATGACATTGTCATCATCTAGTCACAAAACCAGGGTAGTGAATCTCAGTTGCATGGCTGAGATAAAGGAGGTCTCATCACGAGCCAACCTTCTCATTTCCATTAGGTATTTGTGGGTGACATTGCCACCACCTAGTCACCATGCCAAGGCAGTGACCTTCAACCTCTCCTGATGCTGTTATGAAAGAAAATGTAAAAAAATAAAGATAAAAGGTAAATGTTGGGCTTCGAAAAAGTGCATTGCGGACGAAGGTACCACACACCCTCTATAAAGGCACCCATGAATGAGACACTATGACCCCTAGTATGTCATGAGCCCTATTCCCATTGATTCTTGACCCCATCCACCTCATACACTTTACACGGCTTATAGAGGGACCTCTTGGAAGCTCTCCTCAACCTAGGGAAATATCTACACAATAGGACACCTCGTCAACCCTCCCATACTTAAGCTTGAAAAGTCACATAGTGTCTTTCAATTGTTAATTGTTTGATATGGTGATATTTGATTCACATGCTTAGATGACTTATTTATTGATTGGGTTCACTTATCATGATGTATGACTTAAAATCCTTGGAGCGTGTGCTCATTTGTCTTTCCAGGACCTAGCTAGTGGACAATTTTGGGAGAACAAGCCTAACTTGTGCTTCCATGGGGATACAAGCCCATAGGTTGGATGCTAGGGGCCCACATGCCAGATGAGAGAGATCAGACTTGGACGTCCTTGATGATGACTTGGAAAACCTATCCCACCCCCTACTTGCAAAATGATTTTCCCAGGAGAGGAAAAATGTTCCATTTTTGAGCTTGATGTCATTATATTGGAGGGCTAGGGCATGGTGGTTAGGTGCCACTCTTTGACACATGGAAATTTGAGGAGGAGAAGAGTCTTCACCATGATATGAGTGCCTAGATTCTTGACACATGGCCTTTGGAGGCCCTTCCATGCTTCTCCAACACCAATGACCTCCTCAAAGGTTAAAAACGTCCCTTAAAGGGGTGACGTCCTCTTAAATTAGGGTTTAATTTGTGCAAAAGACGAAATTTTAAGTGAATTGTTTAATATTGTTTTGCGAAGGGGGCAAGATTAGGGTTGTTGACCCCTAATCTTGTCTTTTACTCCTTAATTTGTGGAAAAACTATGTTAGCTACTTTTAGTATAAATAGAGATCACAAGATCTCATTTTGAATCATAACTCTCCCTCTTGTTAGAGACTTGGTCTAAAATTTTCAGCCCTCTTGGATCTTTTAGCTTTTGTGCACTTGTTTATGGCTATGTTATGAATGGTTGATGGAGGAAGGCCTAGCACTAGATTTGGATGATTCTTCCTAGCTCTTGTGGTGAATTGTCTTATCATTTCTCTTGATCTTGGTATGGTTTTTGCTTTCTTGCTATCATTTTATTCAATTCAAGTATTTTTATGCTAGGAGCTAGGTAGGAAATATAAGGGCATCCACCCCCACCATAGCCTTCATCAATTTATTTGCATCATCTCATTGATTAAGGGTTTGCTAAGAGAAGTATAAGGGAATACACCCTCTTAGATTAAACCCTAGCTACAACCCCAAGGATGTAGCTTCTCTAAGATCCTTATGACTCCATTAACCCAACAATAAAGGCACTAGTCATTGATTTGTTGTATTGAAGAAATAAAATATTGCATTGGGAAACATGATTTTTGATCATTTTTACTTCTTGCAAAGTGGATTGTTTTCATTGTGCCTTGGGCACCTCACAACCACTAGGGCATCCCCATATAGGGGGTACTTATTGCTGCTGTTACAAAATTTCATCTTCAACCACTAGGGCTGCAGAAACCCTAACTTACTTGCTTGAATAACTCTCTTATCAACCATTGGATTTTGCTCAAAGTTTGCACACTTGTTCTCCTTGGTCCAACACACTTTTTGGAAAAGTTTGAGGATATTTCAGTGGCTGATTTTATTTCTGTAATACATTGAATGTTACATCCATAAGGCTGATATAATTTGGTGCAGACACATGTTTACAAAAACCTTATGTTTTATGCTAAGTATATTGGTTTTTCGTCTTGAGTTTAGCTAGTCATTTACTCGTTTTTCTCTTTCATTTTCTACTTGATATTTAGCATTTATTGGGCAGATTATAGTACCATTTACCTGCTGATATATACTGTTATCTACTTCTGAAAATTAGGGACAACAAGCTTAACTTGCTGATCCAATGAACATATACTATTGCAAAGTGTCTTTCCTTGTGTCTCGAGTAGGTACAACTATCTGGAGAAGTGTTATACCTGTGGGGAAACAATTACTTGACTTGAAAGGCATATATTTCCACCTTTCACTCCACATATACTTGAACTATAGGGCTTCATTTCCTTCCATCTCCATCTCAATCCCCCTAGGGTCACCTAGATCGCCTCTCTAGAGTGACCTAGTCACCCTTGAAGTGAGAGACCTACAACGAGGTGACATTGGGTGTAGGATTACCAAGTTGTAGTACTTGTTACATGGTTGGGTCGGGCTTTTCCCAACCTACAAATTGTTCTATAACATAGCCAACATGCATGCACCAAGTGTAGGGTGTGAAAAATTTAGATTAGGGTGCATCCCTATTGTACCCAATTATAGGACAATACACCCTAGCATGAAGGTGCATCCCTAGTTATGAGAACATCCTCGATTATTTGTAATAGATCCTTTCATAGGGGTCATTGAACCATGTAACACAGATCTGCTTCTTGTGAGGATTAGTAACCTGCACGAGGAGAGAGGGTCACACTCCCCATAAGAGGTACATCCTTGTTACATAGGTCAACAACCCTTGTAACATTATTTGTTATAGAGAACTAGGGATGATAGGGACACACCTTGGTCCACATGGTACATGCACCACACTTGTGTGTTCACTATGTGGACTAAGGTGTGGTGCATGCACCACACTCATGCCTTCACAATGTTGACCAAGGTGTGGTGCATGTACAATGTGGATTAGGGTGTGTCCCTTGTGCACCCAAGTGTAGAATGATACACTCTATCTTGAGGGCACATTCTTAGTTAAGTGAACACCCCCAATTCTCTATATTAGAGCTTGTTATGGGGGTCATTAACCTAGTCCACATTGTGCATGCACCACACTTTGTGCATTTACAATATCGACCAAAGTGTGGTACATGCACAATGTGGACTAGGGTGTGTCCCTCTCACACCCAATTGGAATGATGCAACCTATCTTGAGGGTGCATCCTTAGTGAGGGGAACACCACTAGCTCTCTATAATGGAGCTTGTTACCGGGGTCATTGACCCACATAACATGGATATTTCTATTACAAGGGGTCATCAACACATGTAAGAAGGATATTCCTATTAAAAAGGTCAACACTCCTTGTAATCAGGAGATCCCAATGATGCAGATTGATGAATTGGTAATAGATGTTATGGAAGGGTAGTAGATCTAGTTATATGGGTCAATGCCCCCCATAACAAGGACCTATCATGACTTTTTTATGAGGGGCATAAACTCCCTATGATGGAGATAATATATATATTAATACAAGTGTAACGCAGATACCAAAAAAATAAAATTGCCATACTCTCTATTCTATATTAGATTAGATTATAATATGATACGTTAAATAATTGTTTTTGTATTTTTTGTGATACCCGACCCACACCCAAATCTCAAAACTAGTGTAGCGACACTGGAATATACACATCGTGGCTACTTATTTCATAGAATATATAACTTACTATTTCCTTTGTTTCATTTGCATCCATAAGGAAACTCTTGTTAGATGGGAAAATTGGATTTGGCTCTTTAGCCCTTTCCATACTATTCTGTATAACTTACCATTTTTTGTGAGGATTCAATCATTTATCTTGTTTCTCTTTTGGATTTTACTATTTTTTTTGGTAGGTATCTAAGGAATATCTACTAGCATTATTTCCAACTTGTTCTCTTTCCATCTCATCCACTTCATTTGACATCCTCCTCATCTCATTGGAACTTGTCAACTAATCTTATCACCTTGGCACTCAATAACTTCCATACCTTATCACCCCCATTTTCCTTCTCATCAAGAGTTGTATACATACCTAGTGCCAATTTCCTTGACATTTAACATGTTTTTGTTTCTTGTCCTCCACATCTTCCTTTTGACATTTATAGTTTACTAGTTTGCCACCTTGCCTTGTCGACTAGCTTTTGAAAACTTGTCCTTTTGTGAGGGTGTTTGCTCATTTTCTCAAATTATTAGGTGCATCATCCATTTAGCATCTCACTTGCACAATCACATAATGTGCATGTGGATTTGGCACACTATTTGGCATGGGTGTGAAGTGAAAGAAAAACATGAGTTGGTACATGTGTTAACTAGTGTATTTATATATGAATGCGATATTCAATAATAGTATAAGTCATAGTTTCCATATTCCTACTTGACTCATCCTCACTGACATAGGTGACTTGACATTCCTATAAACACTAATGTAGGTGACACAACTTCCTACTCATTGATGCATGTTACTCGTGGAAACCGTACTTAAAATTCTAGAGTATAAGAAAATGCAAAAAGAAATAATATATGAAAAATTGTTTAGTAATACAATGAATATTGACTTAGGATGCTCGACATGCCACCATCATTCACTTACAATTGGAAATAGGTCAATGTGTTGACAAACACGTTACCACCCAACCCCAAGGGTTAGCTCAATTGGTATATATTATGGACCAAATACCCCAAATAGAATAAGATATAGAGAGAATAAGTAATTCCATGTCTTAATAATGATAGAGTGTGAATGAAAAAGAAATATCTTCGAGGGCATAATCTATTTTTACAATATATCAAATTTACAAGATAAGATGATCTCTAAAACTAGGTCTCCCTAGTATATATAGGAGACAAAGGGTACAATTACAAATAATGGGCCTAGTTGGCCAACAATAATATAACAATATCAATGTAATGTCCCAAGACCTAGGGCTTAATATGCCTCACTCCTTCAAACAAGTGTTTCCCTCAACATTTGATTATCTATGGATGCTTATGTATGAAGAACTCATATTTTCATGGCACATCTTCTATTAATGGGTTCTTCCACTTGATGAAGTACTTAGTAATTGATCGATCCTATAGTTTCTTGATCCAAGTTTCAATGATTGTTTTAGGTTTGACTATGATTTTTTTTCTCTTCATTAATCTTTAGAAAAATAGTTTGAATTGGGATCTTGTCCCCAATAAACTTCTTTAAACACGAAGCATGGAAGATTAGATGTACACGTGAAGACGGAGGCAACTCCAATTTGTAACCCATATTGCTCATTCTCTGCAATACCTTAAAGGGATTGTAGTACTTGGCTGATAATTTATTGTTCTTATTTTGTTTCTTGAGGGGCATTAGTTTATATGGTTGCAACCTTAGAAATCCCTAATCCTCCACTTCAAATTTCCTTTCACTACAATGTTGATTTGTTTGTTGTTTCATCCTATTTTGTGCTCTACCCAAGTTGTCCTTTAATAGTTGGAGAAACTCTTGTTGGTGTTGTGATCCTTCGTTGCTTGAAACTTAGCTTTCCCTCTCAAGGGTGATGTATTGGATGGAGCATGATAGCTATAGAGTGCCATAAATAGAGACATTTTGGATGAAATATTGAAGGAATATTTGTACTGCCATTTTGACAAGGGTAACCACTTGACCCATTTTGTATGTTTATTAGATGTAAAGAAAAATAGATAACCTTCCAAACATATATTCACAATCTAAGTTCTCCTATCATATTGATGATGATAGGAGTTGCAAGCCAATTGAGTACCAAAACAGGAAATCAATTCAATGCAAAAACTGCCAGTGAAAATTGGATCTCTATGATTCATAATAATATTTGAATTTACATGTAGCTTTTAAATTGTTTCAATGAATGTTGTGGCTATCATACTTTCTTTAAAAGGGTGAGAAAGTGCACAAAAATGGACATGCTTTGTGAGTCTACCCACCACGGCTATGATGACATTCTTCCCTTCAGATTTTGGTAGACCTAAGTAGAATCCATTGAGACCTCTTTTCAACACTCACTTGGTATGGTTAATGGTTCTATAAGACCCAAGGTATTTCTCACCTCACCTTTGTTCTATTGGAAAACTAGACACTCCACAAACTTTCAAATATCAGTTTTAAGATCCCTCCAACCTGTTATCACACGGTTTTTACTTGGATGTAAAGGAAAGGTAAATGAAGACAAACTTGGCAACATGAGAGACTATCCTATCACTGTCACCTCAACAATATGTCTATTTTTATTTAGGGTGGTAGGCCTAGGGGAGACGTCCCCGATGACATGGGGTTTTGAGAAGGCAAAGAGTAAAGGTCAAGGTAAAAGTTTCCCTCTCACAAGTCACCACCGATCAGAAAGTCCGACTAAACAACCAATAAAGATAATAAAAATTAGAAATGTACTTGCCTAGAACAAAGCAACATAAAACTATATTTGCAAGATCACTTGTTGGTTAGTACTTCATATAATCAAAGACTTTCTCAAATAGAGCAATTGAATAATATATTGTTGAAGCAATAAATGATGTATAGTAGCAATAATCACAATACGTCACTTCACAATAAATTCTTTATAAATGCTTCATAATGAGCAAGAACAATTTAATCATCAATATCATACCACCAACATTCATTAGAAGCAAATAATACCATGCATTAGCCAATCTCTCAATTGCTTAAAGAAGCTAAAATGCTGCAAAGTATAACTATAACTCAAATGGATAGTAGCAATAATGAGGTTAGTAGGTTAGGATTAGAAGGTATTAGTAGTTGTTCAAGGATTTTGAAGGCTGTGATCAAAACACTCAAGAAAGAAGTCAAAGACTAGTGCATTCATAGGGAAAATGGAGTCAAAAAATAGTGGCAAGAGTTGAAGGAACAATATGATAATAGTATGGCCAAAGACAAGAGGAATTTGATGGTGAAGTGTTGGTAAATCAAGGCTTCAACCATCAACCCTAGGGGAAAACGACTTACTAAGGTGTAGGCAACCCTAGGCCTTAGCACATTTTCCTCCTTCTTTAGCTCAATAGCAAAGTAAAATCAGCTAGCATGAAGAGAAAATGGTAGGGTGTTGCAATGGCAAGGCCCTAGAAATGTATTGAATAGGTAAAATGGCTCCTTGGCATAATCTAGTAGGGAATTAAAATAAGGACACCAACATGTGCTTATTTCCTAGGGTTTATTCCAACAAATTTCATTAACAAAATGAAAGTAAAATACTATAACCATTCAAGTAAGGGAAGGATTGCATAAATTCACTTACATTTACAAAGTATTCATCAAGACCAACCCTAGTTGTAAACCTTCCACCAAGAAAAATGCCAAAAATAACAAAAGTAAGCCTCCTTCAACAAGTGTGCACTAGTAATTTCAGGCAAAAACCCTAGAAGGGTCGAAAATTTCATACCTCACACAAGTGTGAGTGAAAGATGATTAGGAAATGAGAGATCAAACCCTCAATTTATACAGTAACAATGGCCTGAATTTAATTTTTAGGTCACAAAAGGCCGACATGGCCAAAAATACATAATAATACTATTTTACATTAAATGTCATGATAAAACCTTAAATCAAGCATAAATGAAGATGCCATCCCCTATTAGGGTGATGTTAGCCCCTTTTAGGGAAACATTGGCCCCTTGGAGCAAAATGTTTGGCATTCTTGGGCCTCAAGAACATGCCACATGTTCCACTTGGCACATAACTGCCTCCCAAAACCTCTGTAGCACTGGATGATGTCATAAAGTGTCCTGGGTGACATCATCGGCCTTCCAAGGCCAACGTCTTGGTGGAAAAGGCATAACCCCCCTGGTTAAGGCTTTTCCAAGCAACCTCTAGTGGAACGTCCTCTTAATCTTCGGTGCAAACCCTCTGATCTTTCTCTGCTCCCTTCTGGGGTCTCAACATCCATCTGGTGGGCTTTCAGCCCCTTGGAGGTCTGAACTAATCATCTCCCCATGTGTACCTATCCATAAGGGTACCTGTCCATCGGGTATGGTCTTGCAAATCAACAGATATGCCCTCCATGGGATCATAAGTCACAGGGATCATAGCAATGCCAATCACATCTAATCATCAATTTTATTAAACATGTGCATAAAACCCCCTTTACCCAGTCAAGTGCTCAAAGACTTTATACTAATCTGCAAGACAAGTTTGGAGGAAGTGACAGGGAGTCCTATTGGGCTAATTCTCACTGGATGTGGGTTGTTTCCAGGAGAGATCAAATCTAAGCCATGTGAGTGGGTGTAGCGGATAATGGATGTCTGGGCAAGGGGTGCAGTGATATCAGGGAAATGCATGGCTTACCTGTGGGTTCTTCTGTAGAGGGTGAGCTGCACCTATCATGGATGCAAATGTTTCCAAGCCCATTCATGTCTTTTGTCTTTTTCTTATTTCCTTTTCTTCAAGAAGCTAGCTACGGGACACTTCCCTGGCCTGGTGACCAGTGGTGGCAATGTTACCCAAGCATTTCACGAAAATGAGAAGGTTGGCTCATGATGATACCCCCTTTCTCTTGGTTATGCCACCAAGAG
>ML782091.1:395329-421966 GCA_009831015.1 Picea engelmannii | reverse complement strand
GCTATCATACTTTCTTTAAAAGGGTGAGAAAGTGCACAAAAATGGACATGCTTTGTGAGTCTACCCACCACGGCTATGATGACATTCTTCCCTTCAGATTTTGGTAGACCTAAGTAGAATCCATTGAGACCTCTTTTCAACACGCACTTGGTATGGTTAATGGTTCTATAAGACCCAAGGTATTTCTCACCTTGCCTTTGTTCTATTGGAAAACTAGACACTTCACAAACTTTCAAATACTAGTTTTAAGATCCTTCCAACCTGTTATTGCACGGTTTTTACTTGGATGTAAAGGAAAGGTAAATGAAGACAAACTTGGCGACATGAGAGACTATCCTATCACTGTCACCTCAACAATATGTCTATTTCTATTTAGGGTGGTAGGCCTAGGGGAGACGTCCCCGATGACATGGGGTTTTGAGAAGGCAAAGAGTAAAGGTCAAGGTAAAAGTTTCCCTCTCACAAGTCACCACTGATCAGAAAGTCCGGCTAAACAACCAATAAAGATAATAAAAACTAGAAATGTACTTGCCCAGAACAAAGCAACATAAAACTATATTTGCAAGATCACTTGTTGGTTAGTACTTCATATAATCAAAGACTTTCTCAAATAAAGCAATTGAATAATATATTGTTGAAGCAATCAATGATGTATAGTAGCAATAATCACAATACGTCACTTCACAATAAATGCTTTATAAATTCTTCAGAATGAGCAAGAACAATTTAATCATCAATATCATAACACCAACATTCATTAGAAGCAAATAATACCATGCATTAGCCAATCTCTCAATTGCTTAAAGAAGCTAAAATGCTGCAAAGTATAACTATAACTCAAATGGATAGTATCAATAATGAGGTTAATAGGTTAGGATTAGAAGGTATTAGTAGTTGTTCAAGGATTTTGAAGGCTGTGATCAAAACACTCAAGTAAGAAGTCGAAGACTAGTGCATTCATAGGGAAAATGGTGTCAAAAAATAGTGGCAAGAGTTGAAGGAACAGTATGATAATAGTATGGCCAAAGACAAGAGGAATTTGATGGTGAAGTGTTGGTAAGCCAAGGCTTCAACCATCAACCCTAGGGGAAAATGACTTACTAAGGTGTAGGCAACCCTAGGCCTTAACACATTTTCCTCCTTCTTTAGCTCAATAGCAAAGTAAAATCAGCTAGCATGAAGAGAAAATGGTAGGGTGTTGCAATGGCAAGGCCCTAGCAATGTATTCAATAGGTAAAATGGCTCCTTGGCATAATCTAGTAGGGAATTAAAATAAGGACACCAACATGTGCTTATTTCCTAGGGTTTATTCCAGCAAATTTCATTAACAAAATGAAAGTAAAATACTATAACCATTCAAGTAAGGGAAGGATTGCAGAAATTCACTTACATTTACAAAGTATTCATCAAGCCAAACCCTAGTTGTAAACCTTCCACCAAGAAAAATGCCAAAAATAACAAAAGTAAGCCTCCTTCAACAAGTGTGCACTAGTAATTTCAGCCAAAAACCCTAGAAGGGTCGAAAATTTCATACCTCACACAAGTGTGAGTGAAAGATGATTAGGAAATGAGAGATCAAACCCTCAATTTATACAGTAGCAATGGCCTGAATTTAATTTTTAGGTCACAAAAGGCTGACATGGCCAAAAATACATAATAATACTATTTTACATTAAATGTCGTGATAAAACCTTAAATCAAGCATAAATGAAGACGAAATTCCCTATTAGGGTGATGTTAGCCCCTTTTAGGGAAACATTGGCCTCCTGGAGAAAAATATTTGGCATTCTTGGGCCTCAGGAACATGCCACATGTTACACTTGGCACATAACTGCCTCCCAAAACCTCTGTAGCACTGGATGATGTCATAAAGTGTCCTGGGTGACATCATGGGCCTTCCAAGGCCAACGTCCTGGTGGAAAAGGCACAACCCCCCTGGTTAAGGCTCTGCCAAGCAACCTCTGGTGGAATGTCCTCTTCATCTTCGGTGCAAACCCTCTGATCTTTCTCTACTCCCTTCTGGGGTCTCAACATCCATCTAGTGGGCTTTCAGCCCCATGGAGGTCTGAACTAATCATCTCCCCATGTGTACCTATCCATAAGGGTACCTGTCCATCGGGTATGGTCCTGCAAATCAACAGATACGCCCTCCATGGGATCATAAGTCACAGGGATCATAGCAATGTCAATCACATCTAATCATCAATTTTATTAAACATGTGCATAAAACCCCCTTTACCTAGTCAAGTGCTCAAAGACTTTATACTAATCTGCAAGCCAAGTTTGGAGGAAGTGACAGGGAGTCCTATTGGGATAATTCTCACTAGATGTGGGTTGTTTCCGGGAGAGATCAAATCTAAGCCATTTGAGTGGGTGTAGCGGATAATGGATGTCTGGGCAAGGGGTGCAGTGATATCAGGGAAATGCATGGCTTACCTGTGGGTGCTTCTGTAGAGGGTGAGCTTCACCTGTCATGGATGCAAATGTTTCCAAGCCCATTCATGTCTTTTGTATTTTTATTATTTCCTTTTCTTCAAGAAGCTAGCTAGGGGACACTTCCCTGGCGTGGTGACCAGTGGTTGCAATGTTACCCAAGCATTTCACGAAAATGAGAAGGCTGGCTCATGATGATACCCCCTTTCTCTTGGTTATGCCACCAAGAGTCACTACCCTAGCGTGGTGACCAACTGATATTAGCTTCATACTGCTAGATGCCCATGGACCTAATAGGACAGCTCGTGATGAGAGCCCCTATCCTCTAACCAGGTCTTGTTTTTTTTTTTTAATGGATTCCTCTGTTTCTTGTTGAGATGATTTTTACTTCTTTCTTGGGGATCCCTGGGCCAAGCATATCGAGGTTCATTCTTTGGCTTCTATATTTTGCCAACTAATTTTACCCTCTAGGCCTTTAGCCCCTTCTTCCCACAAGGTAAGGTGCAACCCTTAAATAATTTTCCAACCCAATTCTCGGACCAATGTAATGGGATGGATGAGTGGGAGAAAGATGGAAAGTGGTAAGTATGGTGGGAGTAGATGATGGCTTCTCATGAATCCCCCCAGTGGAAAACTCAAGACCTATGGGCACAAGCTTACTAGGGCATCCTGTCATTCCCCCCAGATATGGTGAAGTGGATAGGTATAATATCCAAGCACCCATTAGAAACAAAAAGAATCAAATGCACATATTGAAAGGTTTTGAGGATCAGAGTGACATATACCATGATACCCAGACTCATTACCTCATGGAGCAAGATCCATTTCTACTACAGGACCAGGCCGAGGTGATGGATGCTGCTGCTGATGACAAAGTGGAGGTACTAAAGGAAGAAAATATGGGCCCTCAAGGGCCATGCTCAAGTTGATCTAGCTCTTGGTACTCCATGTATAGGACATGTGGGCCTCGAGAGATAATCTCCTTAGTTATCCCTAAACTAGGGATAACATTTGGCTCCAACTCGGGGACATGTGCTCACCGCAGAGCGCATGAGAACCTCAACATCTCTGGCATAACCTATAACCTGCTTTATCTCAACATAAAGCTGCTAGTAATCATTTGGGGCGGTGATATCACCCCCAACTCATATATATATATATATAAAATGAAAGAGAGCATATATAAAAGTGTGAAAAAATACTATTATAGCATGAAATGCAAATGGTATATACAATGAATGCAAATTCCTACCTACTTACCTATACTTACATGTGAAGTCAAGTCCCCCCACCTTGGTGGGTCTTGAGGAGGTTCTTGCTGACTGGTAGTGGACACCTTCTTCCTTCCAATGTGGATAAGTAGTCAGAATCATCAACTGTTTTTCTTCCAACTTTGAAAGGCCCAAGCCAAAATTGAGTACTTCCTTTGACATTAGTTGGCTCTCCTTTCTTGACATCCCACATCCATACTACGTCTCCCTCCATGTATTCTCTGATTTTGAATTTGGTTGTTTCCTGAACAACCTTGGTGTATTTTGCAGAGGGAGGAGGATGGTATTCTGTTGTGAAGACTTCCTACTGGGATGGCCAAATCAATATATCACTCTCTCCCTTCTTTAGTAATTTTATAGCCCCAACTTCTTTGTCTTTATACTTTTCTAGGAGTTGCTGGTATTCTTCTTTCTTGGGCCATTATGTCTGATCAAAGTCTTCCTCTGTTACAAAAGGCATATCATCAAGAGAAAATTCAGGAGAACTTTCCATGATTTGTTCATGTGGTTTGTCATCTTTGATGGGATCACTAGTTTCTTGCACATGGGTTTTGTTCATTTTCACATTTGGGAGACGACCTATTGTTACATTGTTTAAAGTTATATTCACGTAAGTGAGGCCCATATCAAGAGTACCCCCTAAAATTGAGGCAAATTTCCTAGACAACAACATCCCCCACACATCTGGGACGTCTAATACTACTATGTCAATGTGGATTAATCTCTCAGAGTATTCTTTAAGGAAAACTTCCACATTTTCAATTACCCCATGTGTGGGTATGGCTCTATACTCAAAGCCACACACATTCCTGTAAGGTTGTGTGACTTTTAGGCCCAATTGTTGCATGACCTTGAGAGACATCATGTTGGCACTGACCCCTAAATCTAGCATGCAATTGTTGAGGCTCTTGTTATTCATCAACAAGGTCATGAAAAAGGGCGGGTGTTCATCATACTGGACCCTAAAGTGATTAGCTTGAAACATGATAGGGGGGGTCCATTGGTCCATCTGATCCTTTGAAGAAATTACCAAATATTTCCTTCACATATGGTACCTTGATGACTTCTCTTAGGGCAATGGTTACGTGCATCTTGGATAGCGCCCCTTCGAAGTCAACATTTAAGTCCACTCTTTTGGTTTTGGATGTTTTAGGAAGGAGAATGTGAAAAGGTGGAGGCTTTGTTTGAGTTATTGCCGGATTGGTAGAGATAGGTTGGTTTAGCTTCTTTCGTCTATACACCTGAAATTCTTGTTTCCTCAACTTCTCTTTTGATTCCTGGTCTAAGTTGTTTATTACTTCCATTCTAGCCTTCATGGCTGCCTCTTTTATGCCCTCTCGATGTTCCTCAGGGGTGATATTGAGGAAAATCTGGGGGCCTTCTATAACATGGCCCACATTGTTTACTTGGTCATGGACTCCATTTTTATAGGGAAATTCATGTTCCCAGTGTGCTTCACTACACTGAAAACACCAAGGATTTTCATCCATGATGTTTGTAGGAGACAAAGTATTAATAACCTCTTGATCATTCTTTGGTCTATAAACTTGGTTCCCTTTTTGGAATTGGCCTTTATACGGGACCCTTGGTGCTTGGTTTTGGGCTCTTTCCAAGTTGACAATCCTATTCATCATGTATTGTTGGTTTTTCATTATGCCATCCATGGTCATTTGCAACTTTTCCAAGCTGGCACAAATATCTGAGGAAGGCTCAACGTTGTGGAATATCTTGGGTTTAGTGTCCATTTTGACCCTTGGGTTTGAGAAAGGCTCGATTTTGGATGAGTGGAGGTTGTCCTCAATCTTTGTAGCTAACTCTTGGACTTCTTGGATCATTTGAGGGTTCTTATCCCCGAGGAGATAACCCAGTTGACCAGTAAAATGTTTGGTGTAAATGTAAACAAGGAAGTTATTCGCTGGATGATGACTCAGTGATTTTCTGCAACAGTGTTTCGAACCTAGTGTGAAATTATGTAATGGTTTCATTTTCTTGTTTCCAAAGGGTGTTCATCTTGGTCAACAACATGTTGGGGTCTTCATTGATACCCCATATTTTGAAAAAGGCCTCTTCCAATTTTTCCATGGTTTTAATATTTCCATCAGGAAGACTATGTCACCAATGTCTTGAAGCATCAAGGAGGGTAGCAGAGAACAATTTCATGACTAAATATTCAACATCATCACTAATGGGGTGAAGCTGGAAGAACACCCAAAAGTTGCTCATATTATCTTAAACACTGATTGCATCAGTACCGGTGAAATTAGGCAGCCACTTCTCATACTTGGGTGGCATCTACCTAGGGTAGCCTGGTATAGCTGACATGTCTAGCGGTTTGAAAAGATTGGATGACCATTGTCTTTGGTTATTGGCCTGGTTTGGGTTGTTGTTCTGGGTTCCTGAGATAGACATTGTGTTTAAAGGAATACTTACTCTGAAGAGTGATTTTGCTACAAGAGAGTTTCAGGGAGGATTTATTCTAAAGGATTGAGGAGGGTTATTGTACCTCCTTGTGGATTGTGGAGTTGCCATATAATTTTCTCGAAATTACCAAAGAGATAAGGGAAACACCCTTAGTGGAGTCACCTGGTAATATTTGTAAGATAAGGATTCTTGAGGTAAGATAAGGATTCTTGAGGAATGAATTTACTGAAAAAGTGTCGTTCTTGAGGAGAATTGACTCAATGTTCCCCGACAATGGTGCCAACATGTTGTCGCACAGTTTGTACTTGGATGTAAAGGAAAGGTAAATGAATACAAACTTGGCGACATAGGAGACTATCCTATCACTGTCACCTCAACAGGATGTCTCTTTCTATTTAGGGTGGTAGGCCCAGAGGAGACGTCCTCGGTGACTTGGGGTTTTGAGAAGGAAAACGGTAAAGATCAAGGTAAAATTTTCCCTCTCACAAGTCACCACCGATCAGAAAGTATGAATAAAAAACCAATAAGATAATAATAAACAGAAATGTGCCTGCCCAGAACAAAGCAACATAAAACTATATTTGCAAGATCACTTGCTGGTTAGTACTTCATATAATCGAAGACTTTATCAAATAAAGAAATTGACTAATATATTGATGAATCAATCAATGATGTATAGTAGCAATAATCACAACATGTCACTTCACAATAAATGCTTCAGAATGAGAAAGAACGATTTAATCATCAATATCATAACACCAACATTCATCAGAAGCAAATAATACCTTGCATTAGTCAATCTCTCAATTTCTTAAAGAAGCTAAAATGCTGCAAAGTATAACTATAAATCAAATGGATAGTAGAAGCAATGAAGTTAGTAGGTTAGGGTTAGAGGTATTAGTAGTTGTTAAAGGATTTTGAAGGTTGTGATCAAACCAATCAAGTAAGAAGTCTAAGACTAGTTCATTCATAAGGAAAATGGAGTCAAAAAATAGCGGTAAGAGTTGAAGGAACAATATGATAACAGTATGCCCAAAGAAAAGAGAAATTTTATGGTGAAGTGTTGGTAAGCCAAGGATTCAACCATCAACCCTAGGGGAAAATGACTTACTAAGGTGTAGGCAACCCTAGACCTTAGCACATTTTCCTCCTTCTTGAGCTCAATAGAAAAGTAAAATCATCTAGCATGAAGAGAAAATGGTAGGGTGTTGCAATGACAAGGCCCTATCAATGTCTTCAATAGGTAAAATGGCTCCTTGTCATAATCTAGTAGGGAATTAAAATAAGGACACCAACATGTGCTTATTTCCTAGGGTTTATTTGAACAAATTTCATTAAAAAAATGCAAGTTAAATACTATAACCATTAAAGTAAGGGAAATATTGTAGAAATTCACTTACATTTACCAAGTATTCATCAAGCAAAACCCTAGTTGTAAAACTTCCACCAAGAAAAATGCCAAAAATAAACAAAGTAAGCCTCCTTAAACAAGTGCGCACTAGTAATTTCAGCCCAAAACCCTAGAAGGGCCGCAAATTTCATACCTCACACAAGTGTGAGTGAAATATGATTAGAAAATGAGAGATCAAACCCTCAATTTATATAGTAGCAATGACCTTAATTTAATTTTTAGGTCGCAAAAGGCCGACATGGCCAAAAATACCTAATAATACTTTTTTACATTAAATGTCATGATAAAACCCTAAATCAAGCACAAATGAAGACGTCATGCCCTTTTAGGGTGACATTATCCCATTTTAGGGCAACGTTGGCCTCCTGGAGCAAAAGGTTTGGCCTTCTTGGGCCTCAGGAACATGCCACATGTGCCACTTGGCACATAACTGCCTTTCAAAACCTCCGTAGCGCTGGATGACACCACAAAGTGTCTTGGGTGATGTCATGGGCCTTCCAAGGCCAATGTCCTGGTGAAAAAGGCACAACCCCCCTCGGTAAGGCTCTGCCAAGCTTCCTCTGGTGGAACTTCCTCCTCCTCTCTGGTGCAAACCCTCTGATCTATCTCTACCCCTTGTTGGGGTCTCAACATCCATCTGGTGGGCTTTCATCCCCATAAAGGTCCAAACTAATCATCTCCCCATGTGTACCTGTCCATAAGGGTACTTGTCCATCGGGTATGATCCTGCACATAAACAAATATTCCCTCCATGGGCTCATAAGTCACAGGGATCATAGCAATGCCAATCACATCTAATCATTAATTTTATTAAACATGTGCATAAAACCCCCTTTACCCAGTCAAGTGCTCAAATACATTATACTAATCTGGAAGCCAAGTTTGGAGGATGTGACAAGGTGTCCTATTGGGATAAAGCTCACTGTATGTGGGGTGTTTTCGGGAGAGATCAAATCTAAGCCATTTGATTGGGTGTAGCGGATAAGGGATGTCTGGGCAAGGGGTGCAGTGATAGAAGGGAAATGCATGGCTTACCTCTGGGTGGCTCTATAGAGGGTGAGATGCACCTTTCATGGATGCAAATGTTTCCAAGACCATTCATGCCTTTTTTCTTTTTCTTATTGCCATTTCTTCAAGAAGCTAGCTAGGGGACACTGCCCTAGCGTGGTGACT
The DNA here is from genome assembly GCA_009831015.1 of Picea engelmannii. Taxonomy (NCBI): domain Eukaryota; kingdom Viridiplantae; phylum Streptophyta; class Pinopsida; order Pinales; family Pinaceae; genus Picea; species Picea engelmannii. Next base: position 413,257 of record ML782091.1, on the reverse strand, counting down.
AGTGGTGGCAATGTTACCCACAAGAATTTCACGAAAATGAGAAGGTTAGCTTGTGATGAGACCTGCTTTCTCTTGGATATGCCACCAAGAGCCACTACCCTGGTGTGGTGACCAGATGCTAGTAGTGTCATACCACTAGATGCCCTTGGACCTAATAGGTTGGGTCATGATGAGACCCCCTATCCTCTAACCAGGTCTTGTTTTCTTTTAATTTTTTTTTATGTGTCCCTCTGTTTCTTGCTGAGAATATTTTTACTGCTTTCTCGAGGATCCCTGGGTGAATCATCTTGAGGTTCATTCTTTGGCTTCTATATTTTTCCAACTACTTTTATCCTCTAGGCCTTTAGCCCCTTCTTCCCACAAGGTAAGGTGCAACCCTTAAATATTTTTTGAACCCAATTCTCAGACCAGTGTAATGGGATGGATGAGCAGGAGAAAGATGGAAAGTGGTAAGTATGGTGGGAGCGGACAATGGCTTATCATGAATCCCCCTAGTGGAAAACTGAAAACCTATGGGCATAAGATTACTAGAGCATCCTGTCATTCCCCCCATATATGGTAAAGTGGATAGGTATAAGATCCAAGCACCCGTTAGAAACAAAAATAATCAAATGCACATATTCAAAGGTTTTGAGGATTAGAGTGACACATACCATAATACCCGAAATAATTACCTCATGGAGCAAGATCCATTTCTAATACAGGACCAGGCCGAGGTGATGGATGATGCTGCTTCTGACAAAGTGGAGGCGCTGAAGGAAAAAAATATGGGCCCTCTAGGGCCATGCTCAAGTCGATATGGCTCTCGGTACTCCATGTCTAGGACCTGTGAGCCTCGAGACATAATCTCCTTAGTTATCCCTAAACTAAGGATAAAACAACTAAAATAAAACAAAAAATATAAAAATCCTTTTTAATTCTATGATAAGTTTTAATCTTGGGTGTCCCCTATAGGTGAAGTGTGTAGTGTGGTTAGGACCTTAGGACCTTTTGTTTAATTTGGGAATTATGACATAAATACAAGCAATCCTTAACCAAAGTGAATCATTCTTTCATACAAATTTATCTAATGCACTAGGGTTTATTGGTAGTTGTTTCATGAGGTGTCGTGTATTCTAGTCCTACTACGACTCTATCCTTGCTTCTTCCATCCAATCAACTTGTTGAATCAATATATCACAAAGTAGAGCCTCTATGTCTTATTTTTTGTTTTCAAAGTGCATCTACCACTACATTTTCTTTCCCTTTTTTGTAGATAATTTTAAAGTCACAACTTAGCATCCTTGTAACCCATTTTTGTCACTCTTTTTGAGATAGTTGTTGTTCTAAGAAGTATTCTAGACTATCATGATCAATTTTCACTTTGAAATGTCTTCCTGTTAGGTAAGGGCATCATTGCTTAATTGCATGCAATAGGGCCAACATTTCCTTCTCATAAATGGGTTTGAGTAATCTCTTTCCTTTAAAGTTGGTGGCTTTCAAAGTCAATGGCTCTTCTGAAGATTTGCTATAAATTAGTATATAATCAAAAAATACCAACACAATTTTTTTGAGGAAGGGCTTGAAAATAGAATTCATCAAGCTTTGAAATGTTGAAGGTGTATTAGTAAGGCAAAAAATCATGATGAAAAATAGATGAATGGCCTTCATGTGTTCTAAAGCCAATTTTGGAGACATCTTCATCCCTCATTCTAATCCGATAATATCCTGAACGAAGATCGAAGTTAGTAAAGAGTTTTGCTTCATGAAATTATTCTATTAATTCATCAATCACGTGAATAGGAAACATATCTTTAATGGTGATCTTATTAATATCTCTATAATCAAGACACTGTTGAATAGTGTTGTCATTGATGTCAAAGTCAGTCATTGGTGATCAACATGAAGAAGCCTATGGGTTTACTTGAAGGAGTCTCCAAAGTGGTCCCCTTATGGCGTAGCTTTAAGCATGTCTCTCACAGGAAGAAAATTTGAAGAATCCCACAATAATCCCCAAAGGTGTGGTCAAGAATACCCTATAGTCAAGTGAAGAAGCCTACAAATGTCCAAGATCAATATTGCAAGATGGATATTGTTGAAAGTATTATTTGTGGTCAATTTGAATACTCCATCTTTGAGGGATTTTTTACTCTAGATAAATAACTCAAATGGAATAAAAAATTACATGGTTGGAAAAATTATTCCGATACCTTTCCAACAGTATATGGAAGTCCCTCTAACTCCCTAAGAATGAGGAGATATGAATTTTTCCTTCCAACAACCCAGCCATAAAATTGAGGTTGACTCAACTAATTTTTGGGGACAAAATTACTATAAATACACGATAGAATTTCTCATTTTTAATGCAACCAAGAAAGATATCAAGTCAGAGGTGCGCACAAGGTGTTTGGGGTGTCTTTGGTGTGTAAGCGAAGTCTAAGGGATTCTCTTAAGGTCTTTATTATTCTCAAGGCATGCTATAAGGTTGTGATGCTGCCGTATCCTTTGCAATGAAGTTGTGATGTTGCTGTGAGGTTTTCGGGGTTTATATGTGGACCCATGTGGACCTAGTTTGTGAGGCTCATATTTTGGATATTTTGGCACATGCTTGACACATGTTTTTATGTGGTTGTTGGGTTTTATATGTGGACCTATGTGGACCTAGGATCTCTATGTGGACTCAATTTGATGATGATGATGTATCAATGATAATGACAAAGATAGTGATGGTGTATGACAGGTTGGTTGTTTTATATAAATATTTGAGGGTGAAAGGAAGGGGAAAGGAAAAGGGGTTGGAGCCCCCTTCCAATTGGAACTAGAGAATCTTGGAAGTTATATATTCCTTTAGGTTGGTGCCTATAAATCACGGGGCTGGTGCCTTGTTCCAGTTGGAGCTGGAGAATATTGGAAGTTGTAGCTTCCTATAAATGTAATATTGTTATTGTATAATAAAAAATCTTTGTGTTTTATTTCCACATTAAATCTGTTGTGCAATGTGTATTTCTTCTTCTTCTCTTCACTGTATATTGGGACGAATTTATTTGATTGAAAAGTTACATTTTTTTAAAAAAGGTTCTAAATTATAATTGATACTGATTCACCCCCCCTCTTAGTATCAACAATTGGTATCATAGTAGGTTACCTTCAGAACAATCTAATCATTGGAAGGAAGATTGTGAGCAAAAATGGAAGGCCACATTCCAAATGGGATTCCACCATTTGATGGAAACAATTATGCATACTGGAGCAACAAAATGCAAACTTACTTGACAACTTTAGGAGTGGATATCTGGATCTTAGTTGTCAATGGCTATAAAATTCTGAAAAATACTCCAACTAATCGATTTGAGAAGAAATTAATGAGCTGTAATTCAAATGATAGGCATGTGATCACAAGTGGATTGACACCAACTATTTTTAGAAAGGTAATGGGTTGCAATATAGCTAAAGAGGTATGGGATAAGCTTCAAAATATTTATGAAGGCGATTCGAAAGTCAAGCAGGTCAAGCTTCAACAACACAAAGAACAGTTTGAAAATATGAAAATGAATGAAAAAGAAAATATTGCAACCTATTTACTCGTAGTAGATGAAGTTGCCAATGCTATCAGAGGATTAGGAGAAGAAGTCAAAGAATCCCTGGTTGTACAGAGAGTGTTGAGATCACTTTATTTGAGATATGATGTCAATGTATCAACCATTTAAGAAACTAGGGATTTGACCAAAATGACAATGGATGAACTACATGAGACCCTCAAAACATATGAAATGAGAACATATACAAAAAATAGAAAACGAAACAGAGAAACAACTTTTAAATCCACAAAGAAAACACGGAACAAAGAACACAGGTTAGAAGAAAAACTATGCGATAAATCAGACGAAGAAGAAACATATTTCATAAGGAGGCTCAATGTGAGAACTGGAAAGTACAAAGGTCATTTACCTTTTAAATGCTTCAATTGTGGTAGAATAGGACACTATGCTAAGAAATGTCATTTTAAAGAAAATAAAATATTCCATAAGAAAACGAGCCTTTACCCCAAGCAGGATAACAGTTCTTCAGATGAAAGCGATGGAGAAGAAAGGGAATTAAGAGAAGTTACTCTTCATAACTTAAGAAACTAAGAATGATGACCACAAAAATTTTGAAATAGATGAAATCAATTCTGAAGAAGAGTATGATGCAAAGACAAAAGAAACAAATATAGAATCTTTCTGGGGAAGCAAAGAAATCACAAAAAGTGAACATGAATATGAAGAAAATATTGAAATATTGAAGCATGCTGAAGAAGAAAATATCAAGCTCAGAAAAACAAATAGAGAGTTAAAAAAACGAATTGAAAATTTGTGAAGAAGAGAATAATGAGCTTGAAAAGACAATTGATAGATTGAAGGATCAATTAGATAAATCCAAGAAGACTGAATATTATGAGATTAAAAGAAGAATTGGATCGCACAAGAAAAGAGCTGATGTTGACAATCGAAAAATTGAATTACTACAAAAAAATTGAAAGAAGTACTGAAAAGTTAGATGAAATTATTATCAAATAGATATTACCTATCGATAAGACATGACTTGGATATGACAACAATTTGAATACATCATACACATATAAAATATACAGGGAAGATGAAAGAAATTTTAGAAACTATGCAAATTCCTTAAGAAGTGGAATCAACAAACAAGAGGGAGTTGAAGAACAACAAGAACATTACACCTCCAACTAGAATAGGAGATTAGAATTTAGAAGGGGTGAGACACCAAGAAGGTCCTTTTCTACCAGGTATGAGAGTATTTTTCTTGGTCATTGTTATGCTTGGAGAAACTTTGGACATAATACAATTCGCTGTAAAATCAATGCAAGAAACAACTATATGAGAAAAGAAAATGATTATGGATATCCAAAAGACAATCATGTAAATAGTAGATCTGGAAATGATCATGGATTTTTCAACAGAAATTACAATCCATTTGATCCACTGATGGATCAAAACATTGTATTCTACAAATGCAATAATCCTGGTCAAAAAGCATGAGATTGAAAAAATATGAAAGAAGATGCTTCTATCATAAAACAAACTACAATATGGGAAATGAAAGAGAATCCAAATAAGGAAGATTGTTGATTAACACCTCTTGTTGAAAATAAATAAGACAAATGGTACATAGATAGTGGGTGCTCAACACACATGATTGGGGACCAAAACAAATTCATCATCTTAAATAAAATAAAAAGTGGCAGTGTCACATTTGGAAATCAATCCTCTGTCAAAATACTTGGAAAAGATGTAGTGAGCCTTGGAAGTGAAAATGTAGAAGCAACAAATGTCTTACTGGTTTAATATTTGAAGCATAATCTCCTTAGTGTCAATAAAATATGTGATCAAGGATACAATATTAAGTTTGATTCCTGAAGATGTGAAATCAGAGAAGAAGACTCAGAAATATTGGTTGCAACATAAATAAGAAGAACAAATAACATATACATCCTAGACAAAGAGGAGAGAAAGAGGATTGAAGTCACACAAAATACATCCGAGGACTATACGAAGGAAGGAAATGATAATAATATAGAAATGAACGGTGAGATACTATTGAGCGCCATGAGTTTAGGGGGAGAAACCCCAAAGATTAGAGTTACCATTTTCTATTGATGTCAAAGGGGGAGAGAAATATCAAGAGTATGATCACAGGGCGAGCATGAATGTTTCCATAAATGACAAAGGGGTATATTTTTGAATGGTGTTTTCATTGATGTCAAAGTCAGTCATTGGTGATCAACATGAAGAAGCCTATGGGTTTAATTGAAGGAGTCTCCAAAGTGGTCCCCTTATGGCATAGCTTTAAGCATGACCATCATGGGAAGAAACTTTGAATAATCCCACAAGAATCCACAGAGGTGTGATCAAGAATCCACAGAGGTGTGATCAAGAATCCCCTACAACCAAGTGAAGAAGCATAGAAATGTCCAAGATCAAGATTGCAAGATGGAGATTGTTGAAAGTATTATTTGTGGTCAATTTGGATACCCTATATTTGAGGGAATTTTTACCCTACATAAATAACTCAAATGAAAGAACAAGTTACATGGCTGTAAATATTATTATGAGACATTTCCAATGGTATATGGAAGTCCCTCTAAATCCCTAAGAATGAGGAGATATGATTTTTTCCATCCAACAACCCAGCTAGAAAATTTAGGTAATCTCATTTACTTTTTGGGGACAAAATTACTAAATACATGATAGAATTTCACATTTTTAGTGAAACCAAGCAATAAATCAAGTATCAGGTGCACACAAGGTGTTTGGGGTGTCTTCTAGTGTGCAAGAGAAATCTAAGGGATTCTCTTAAGGTATTTCTTATTCTCAAGGTATGTTATAAGGTTGTGATGTTGTCGTATGATCTACAATGAAGTTGTGATGTTTCCATGATATTGTCATGAGGTTGTTGGGGTTTATATGTGGACCCACGTGAACCTAGGATCTCTATGTGGACCTAGTTTGTGAGGCTCATATTTTGGATATTTTGGCACATGATTGACACAAGCTTTTATGTGGTTGTTGGGTTTTATATGTGGCCCAATGTGGACCTAGGATCTCTATGTGGACTCAATTTGATGATGATTATGTATCACATATATTGATAATGATAGTGATGGTGACAGTGGCAAGTTTATTCTTTTATATACATATTTGAGGGTGGAAGGAAGGGGAAATGAAAAGGGGTTGGAGCCTCCTTCCAATTGGAACTGGAGAATCTAGAGAGTTGTATCTTCCTTCAGGTTGGTTCCTACAAATTAGGGGGTTGGTGTCTCCTTCCAATTGGAGCTGGAGAATATTGGAATTTGTAGCTTCCTATGAATGTGATCTTATTATTATATAAGAAAAGCATTCTGTGGTTTATTTCCATGTTAAATATGTTGTGCACTGTGTATTTGTTTTTTTTCTCTTTACTGTATATTGGGATGCATTTATTTGATTGAAAAGTTAAAGTTTTTTAAAAAAGGTGCTAAATTATAATTGATACCGATTCACCCCCCTCTCTCAATATCAACATACACATACGCCATGAATAATATTTTTTGTAAACTATCACCACCAATGAGGAGAAGGAATTTTGGCTAGGTTGAATGACGATGATGTATAGCATTTATTGAACCATACAATAAATATCACTCCTTTGGGCATAGGGGTATCTATAGGGTCAAATGTTATAAGGAAAGATTCTAGGATTAGTCAACATTTTGATCATGCTCTTGAGCAAGAGGAAGACCTTTCGGTATCTCAAAAAGTACCTTGGAATCATTGTCAATGACTCTTTGGAGATATAAGGACATAGAGCGTTTAGATGTTTGAACATCCAAAGTGTGTAATTAATCTTGGTTTCCCCTTTTTTAACATTTTTTCATGTTGTTAAGAGATTATCACTTTAGATGGTTTTCCTTTCCTACCTTTGAGTTCGATTTCCTTGTTTGAAGAAAATCTCATGCAAAGTTCATGAAAATTAAAATCCATTGTTCCCAACGGTTGTAACCATTGGACCGTTAAAACCACATTAACACTACCCATTTGGATTACAATAATTGGACTATCCAAGAAATAATCTCCCATAGTGAGTTTAATACTATGGCACTTCTTAGAACAATTTAAACACAATTATTGACTTGACAATAATTGCGACCTCAAGACGAGAAGTCAAAATCTAATAACCCATATTTTTGGGTCAAAAACACCAAAATCAACCCCCAAAATGAAAAGTGGTGCTATTGGTAGCCCCCTATTTTATTTTTGGGGTTAAAATTACCTCTCTCTATAACCACGGCCTTAACAATTTTGTAATGTTACCAACAAAAAATTCAAAATAACACCTAAATAAAAAAGTGTCACTAATGATAACATTTTGTTTTGGTGGGGGTGGGGGTCAAAATTACAACTTATTTGTAACCATGGCCTTAATAATCACTATTTTTATAAAAAAAAACCTTAAATTCAACCTGTTATCCCTCACTTTCAGGGATACCTAGGAGATCATGTCTCGAGGCCCATAGGTCCTAGACATGGAGTACCGAGAGCAGGATTGACTTCAGCATGGCCCCGGAGGGCCCACCTTTTCTCTCTTCCAACATCTTTATCCTGTCAGCAACAACAACAACCTCCACCACCATTGGCTTGGTCTTGTGTCAGAGAAGGTTCTTGCTTCATGAGGTAATTAGTTTAGTTATCATGGTATTTGTCACTTTGATCATCAAAACCATTGAATGTATGCATCTGATTTATTTTATTTCTAACAACTGCTTGGATCTTACACTTGCTCACTTGACCATGTTTTAGGGATTGACAGGGTGTCTTAGTAAGCCTATGTCTGTTAATTTTGGTTAGCCACTGGGGTTATCTTTGAGAATCCATCATCTGCTCCCTTCACAGTTTCAATTTTCCATCTTGTTTCTCGCTCACCTATCCCATTCCACTTGTCAGGGCACTGGGTCGACCTTTTTAGGGTTGCACCTTATCTAGTGGGAAGAAGGGGCTAAAGGCCCAGAAGGTAAAAGCAAGATGGTAAAATATAAAAGCCTAAGAATATAACCTTGAGATGATTCACCCAGGGATCCCTGAGAAAGAAATAAATGGATTCTCAACAAGAAAAGAGAGGGATCCTAAAAAATAATAAAACGAGATCTAACCAGAGGATAGGGGGTATCATCACGAGCCAACCTATTAGGTCCATGGGTACCTAGTAGTATGACATTGAAATCAAATGGTTACCACACTAGGGTAGTGACCTTTGGTTTCATGGCCAAGAGAAAGGGGGTCTCATCATGAACCAACCTTCTCAGTACTATGAAAGTACTTGTGGGTAACACTATCACCACTGGTCACCACGCTAGGGCAATGTCCCCTGATTATATCTTGAGCAAAAAAGAAATAAAAAATGAAATAATAAAAGGAATAAAAGGCATGAATGGGCTTGGAAAGAATTTCATCCATGACAGGTACAACTCGCCTTCTACAAAGGAACCCACATATAACATCTTTCATCCTTGACCTTCATTACACCCACCTGCTTGGACATCCCTTGACCACTTCATCCACTTACATGGCTTGGAAGAGGTCTCTTCTAGGAATTTCCCTTATTCAATGGACACTATCCCAATAGGATGCCTTTCCCTTTTCCTAGACTTGTATAGTAGGTTTGTGTAACGTCTTTGAGCTATTGATTGATCCATTAGGGGTTTTATGCATATGTTTATTAATATTGATGATGAAATGTGATTGACATTGCTATGATCCATGTGACTGATGAGCCCATGGAGGGAGTAGCTTTTGATGTGGTACCATCTTGGGCCGATACACATGGGGAGATGATCAGTTTGGACCTCCATGGGGCTGAAGAGCCCATCAGGTGGATGCTGAGACCCCATCAGGGGGAGATATAGGATAGAGATGGATCTAGAGCTTTGCACCAGAGGGGAAGAGGACATTCCACCAGGGGCACCCTGACAAAGCTTTACCTAGGGGGGATGACCCTTCCTCTGTGTAACGTTGGCCTTGAAAGGCCTAGGACATCACCACCTTGACCATGACATCACCCAAAATCATGGACACTTTTGGAGGCAGATTAGGCAGCAGTGGAACGTGTGGTAGGTTGGAGAAGCCCAATGAGGGCTAACGTTTTGCTCCAGGATGCCCCATTTGCCCTACAAGGGGCTAACATCTCTCTTGGATGGGGATTTTGCTCTCTTTTCATCTTGATTTAGGATTTAATTTGAAAATTTAATGTAAAACAATATGATTTTGGTATTTTGGCCTTGTCGGCCTTTTACATGACCTAAAAAGTAAAATTAGGTCATGATATTGTATAAATGGAGGATTTTCTCCTTCATTTTATCATCATGGATTCACTCCATAAGGAGGTCTAAAATTTGTGCCCTCTCTTGGGTATTTTGCTGATTTAGTGAGGTGCACTTGTTGAAGGAAGACATTTTTGGCATTTTATGGTGTTTCTCTTGAAGGAAGGTGTTACAACTAGGGTTTGCATGGTTATTTCTTGGTGAATTGTAAGTATGGTTTTTGAAAAAATTCTTAATGAATGGTTGTAGATTAATTTATTGCATGTATTTATGATTTTTTTGAATCAAAACCCTAGGTGAAAAGCACACAAGTAGTTCCTTGTCTCATGTCCTCTGATAGATAATTTTTCAGCCATTGAAGAAGGAAGAAAGAGCTTAGCCATAGCTACACTCCTATTTCTTCTTCCTCTTTTTCTAGTTGTACTATCTAGAATCCAAGAAGAGTGAGACGTCCCTAGCCTAGGTCTACTACACTAGGGTCGTACTCTTTCTAGAGTTTGCTAAAAGGCCTTGCTGTAGCAACACCTTGTTCATTCAAACCCTCTTGTTTTGGTTTTATGGTATATTCTTGAGCTAGCCGTTTGACAGGAAGGAGGATAGAGAACGAGGCCTTGCTGTAGCAACACCGGAGTGAGCCTCTCTCCCCTAGGGTTTTGATTTTGAGGCCTTGCTTTAGCAACACCTCAAAACACTTCCCTCTAGTCCTTAAAATATTTGCCTCCTTCAAATCTTGCATCCTTCACTTTTGACTCCATTAAACCCTAAGGCACTGATCTAAAGTCCTCCAGCGTTGAAGTGAAACTTGATTACAACACTCTCAAACCTTTTGAATTGAAACCCTAACTACTAACCCTAGTCTAAAAGCTAACCCTATTAACCCTAAATTTCTGCCGTCATCTTATGCTATTACATCATTAGTGCAACATCATTTTGTTATTGAGAAATTGGATAATGATTAAAGAATCTATTAAATGAAGTATTGATTGGTTACATTGAATGCCATTATTGTTCCAATATTTATTGGTGAAGTGTTATAATTTTCATTGCTATTGATAAACATTGACTTCGTCAACATTTATTCCCATATTGCTTATATATTTATCAGATAGTCTTATGAAGTACTAACCCATTGAATAGCTTGCACATATCAATTTGTTATTGCTTTGTTCCACGCATGTATACTTCTTTGGGGAGTTTACTTCTTTAAATTGGCCTTTGGCCGGACTATCTGTTTGGGTGGCGACTTGTGAGGGGGAAACTTATCCTTGTTTTTTATCCTCTTGCCTCCTCAAAACCCCAGGTCACCGGGGACATCTCCCCTGGGACTCACCTCCCTAAAGAGAAAGAACCATCCCATTGTGGTGACATTGGATGGGATTGGTTCTTGTTTTGCCAGTTTGGACTTCTATCTTATAGACTTTTCTCCTAGCTACAAACCATGGGATAACATTTTGGCACCATTGCTGGGGAACACCGAGTCAAACCTTCCTCAGACGACACTTTTTTGGTAAGCCTTGCCTCTAGAGACTTTCCTTACAATCTTGCGTGGTGACTCCATTAGGTGTTTTCCCTTTTCTTTGGTAGTTTCAAGTAAACTATCCGGCAACTCCACAAACCAAAAAGAGGTTCAATAATGCTCCTTTATCTTTTAGAAGGAAGCCTCCCAAGAACTCTCCTGTTGTAAAATCACTTTTTAGAAAGAGTCTTCCTTTGAAAACCATGTCTAGTTCAGGGACCACCACTACAACAAACCTAGCTACCAATCAAAGACAATGGTCATCTACTCTCTTCAAACCACTAGACATGTCAGCCATACCAGGCTACCCTAGGAAAATGCCAGTCAAGTACGAGAAATGGTTGCCTAAATTCACTGGTACTGATGCAATTAGTGCCGAAGAGCACATGACCAGATTTTCGGCTTTTTTTCAGCTTCATCCCATTAGTAAGGATGCCAAAGACTTAGTCATGAAGTTGTTCTCTACTACCCTCTATGATGCTTCAAGGCATTGGTACCCGAGCCTTCCCAATGGTATAATTAAAACCATGGATAGACTAGACGAGGTCTTTCTCAAGAGGTGGAGTATCAAAGAAGATCCTAACATGCTCCTTACCCGACTAAATAACCTTTGGAAACATGAAAATGATTCTATTCGGGAGTTCCACACTATATTCGAGACATTGCTGCAAAACATCCCTACAAGCCATCATTCGAAAGATGATTACCTTGTTCACATCTACACCAAGTCTTTCAATGGCCAATTGGGGTACCTCCTCAAGGATAAAAATCCCCAATCAGTTCAAGAAGCCCAAGAGCTCGCTACCAAAATTGAGGCTAACCTCCTCTCATATAAAATTGAGCCTTTTGAAAATCCAAGGGGGAAGGTGGATACCAAGCCAAAGATAGTCCACAATATTGAGCCTAGCTCAGACCTTTGCGTTGGTATAGCCAAGTTACAAGCCTCTATGGATGGTATCATGAAGAATCAAGAACAAATGATGAGTAGGATTGTCAAATTGGAAAGATCCCAAAGCCAATCACCCAGGGAAGTTTCAAAAATAAAACCAATTTTATAAGCCAAAGAATGAGCAAGAGGTTCCAAACACTTTAGCCCCGACAAATGTTGTAGATGGAAACCCTTTGTTCCTTGAATGCAACGAAGCCCATTGGGAGCATGAATGTCCTTACAGTAATAATGACCATAAACAAGTAAAAAATATAGGCCATTTCATGGAAGGAACTCAGATAAATATCACCACTTAAGAACATCAAGAGGCCATAAGAGAAGTAGCCAGGAAAGATAGGATGATAGTAATAAACAACCTAGACCAGGAATCAAAATAAAAGTTGAAGAAACAAGAATTCTAGGTGTATAGAAGAAAGAAGCTAAGCCAACCTACCGCTGAACAAACAAAACCCCCTTCTTTGGATGTTCTCATTCCTAAGACATCCAAGACTGAGAAGGTTGACTTAAACTTTGACTTTGAAGGGGAACTATCTAAGATGCATGTAACCATTCCCCTGAGAGAATTCATTAAGGTGCCATCTATCAAGGAGCATTTTGACAATTTCTTCCATGGATGAGATGGACCCATGGACCCCCCTATCATATTACAAGCCAATCACTTCAGGGTCTAGTATGGTGAAAACCCCCCTTTCTTCATGACTTTAGTAATGAAAAAAAGAGCCTAAATAACTATATGTTGGATACAACGACATGTGCCAACATAATGCCTTTCAAAGTCATGCAACAATTGGGATTGAAAGTTACACGTTCTTATAGGAATGTGTGTGGTTTTGAATCTAAATCCATACCCACACATGGGGTAGTTGAGAATGTGGAAATCTCCCTTAAAGAATACCCCGAGAAGGTAATCCACATTGGCATCGTGATAGTAGACATCCTAGATATGTGGGGAATGCTGATGTCTAGAAAGTTTGCTTCAATGTTGGGCAACACTCTTGAGATGGACCTCTCTTTTATAGAGTTACCTTTGAAAGATGGAATAATAGGTCGTCTCCTAAATGAAACAATAGCTAAAACCCATGTGAAAGAAGCTAATCACCCTATCGGGAATGACAAGGCACATGATGAGGTCATACAAACTCTTCATAAATTTTCTTTTGAAGATATGCCTTTCGATCCAGAAGAAGACTTTGATCAATTTAAATGGCCCAAAAAGGAATAATACCAACAACTCCTAGATGAATTCAAGGACAAGGGGACAGGAACTGCGAAGATACTAAAAATACCATAAGACGATGTACAGATCCATCCATCCCCGCAGGAGGTGTATGCAGAAAAATCCCACCCTCCTCCCTTTGCACAATACACTCGGGTCGTCCAGGAGACAACCAAATACAAGATAAGGAAATACAATGAAGGAGATATAGTATGGATGTGGGATACTCAGAAAGGAGGGCCAACCAATGTCAAAGGAAGCACTCAGTCATGGCTCGGGCCCTTGAAAGTTGGACGAGAATCAATTGATGACTCCTACTATCTTTTCACTTTAGAGGGAAGAAGACATCCATTGCCGATCAACGGGCGCTTCCTCAAACCCCTCCAAGGTGGGGGAACCTAACTTCACAGGTAAGTACAGGTAAGTAGGCATTTTTTCATTTGTGTATTATACCATTTGCATTGCATGCTAGTTTGATTTCATATTCACCTTATTGATTGTATTATTCCAGTCTTTATTTATATATATGTATGCTGGGGTGGAATTACCACCCCGTTTTTGTTACTGATGCTTCTACTTGAGATCAAGCAGGTCAATAGGTTATGCTAGAGATGCTAAGGTTCTCATGCGCTCTACGGTGAGCACATGTCCCCAAGTTGGAGCCAGATGTTACCCCCCACTTTTAGGGATAACTAGGAGATAATGTCTCGAGGCCCATAGGTCCCAGACATGGAGTACTGAGAGTAGGATTGACTTCATCATGGCCCTGGAGGGCCCACCTTTTCTCTCTTCCAACATCTTTATCCTGTCAGCAGCAACAAAAACCTCCACCACCATCGGTTTGGTCTTGTGTCAGAGAAGGTTCTTGCTTCATGAGGTAATTAGTTCAAGTATCATGGTATGTGTCACTTTGATCATCAAAACCATTAAATGTATGCATCTAATTCCTTTTATTTCTAACAATTGCTTGGATCTTACACTTTCCCACTTGACCATGTTTTGGGGATTGACAGGGTGTCTTAGTAAGCCTGTGCCTGTTAATTTTGGTTAGCTGCTGGGGTTGTCTCTGAGAATCCATTGTCCACTCCCTTCACAGTTTCACTTTTCCATCTTGTTTCCCACTCACCTGTCCCATTCCACTTGTCCGGGCACTGGGTTGACCTTTTTAGGGTTGCACCTTATCTAGTGGGAAGAAGGGGCTAAAGGCCCAGAAGGAAAAAGCAAGCTGGTAAAAGATAAAAGGCTAAGAATAAAACCTTGAGATGCTTCACCTAGGGATCCCTGAGAAAGACATAAAGGGATTCTCAACAAGAAACGAGAGGGGCCCTAAAAAATAATAAAACAAGACCTAACCAGAGGATAGGGGGTCTCATCACGAGCCAACCTATTAGGTCCATGGGTACCTAGCAGTATGAGATTGCCATCAGATGGTTACCACATTAGGGTAGTGACCTTTGGTTGCATGGCCAAGGGAAAGGGGGTCTCATCACGAGCTATCCTTCTCATTACTGTGAAAGTAATTATGGGTAACGCTGTCACCATTGGTCACCATGCCAGGGAAGTGTCCCCTGATTATATCTTGAGAAAAAAAGAAAGAAAAAATAAATAATAAATGAAATAATAAAAGGAATAAAAGGAATTAATGGACTTGGAAAGAATTGCATCCATGATAGGTAAAACTCGCCTTCTACAAAGGCACCCATAGATAACATCTTGCATCCTTGGCCTTCATTGCACCCACCTGCTTGGAAATCCCTTGACCACTTCATCCATTTACATGGCTTGGAAGAGGTCTCTTCCAGTAACTTCCCTTATTCATTGGACACTATCCCAATAAGATGCCTTGCCCTTTTCCTAGACTTGTATAGTAGGTTTCTGTAACATCTTTGAGATATTGATTGATCTATTAGGGGTTTTATGCATATGTTTATTAATATTGATGATGAAATGTGATTGACATTTCTATGATCCTTATGACTGATGAGCCCATGGAGGGCATAGATTTTGATGTGCAGGACCATGCCCGACGTACATGTACCATCTTGGACTAGTACACATGGGGAGATGATTAGTTTGGACCTCCATGGGGCTGAAGATCCCATCAGATGGACGCTGATACCCCATCAGGGGGATATACAATATAGAGATGAATCTGGATATTTTCACTAGAGGGGAAGAGGTCATTCCACCAGGGGCACCCCGAAAGAGCTTGACCTAGGGGGGATGAACCTTCCTCAGTGGAACGTTGACCTTGGGAGGCCTAGGACGTCACCAGCTTGACCATGACATCACCCAACATCATGGACACTTTTGGAGGCAGATTAGGCAGCAGTGGCACCTGTGGCAGGTTGGAGAAGCCCAATGAGGGCTAACGTTTTGCTCCAAGATGCCCCATCTTCCCTACAAGAGGATAACGTCTCTCTTGGATGGGGATTTTACTCTCTTTTCAGCTTGATTTAGGATTTAATTTGACAATTTAATGTAAAACAATATGATTTTGGTATTTTGGCCTTGTCGGCCTTTTACATGACCTAAATTTTAAAATTAGGTCATGATATTGTATAAATGGAGGATTTTCTCCTTCATTTTATCATCATGGATTCACTCCATAAGGAGGTATGAAATTTGCACCCTCTCTTGGGTATTTGGATGATTTAGTGAGGCACACTTGTTGAAGGAAGACATTTTTGGCATTTTATGGTGTTTCTCTTGAAGGAAGGTGTTACAACTAGGGTTTGTATGGTTATTTCTTGGTGAATTGTAAGTATTTTTTCTTCAAAACTTCTTAATTACTAGTTGTAGTTTAATTTCTTGCATGTATTTATGATTTTGCTGAATCAAAACCCTAGCTGACAAGCACACAAGTAGGTCCTTGTCTCATTTTCCCTGATAGAGAATTTTTCAGCAATTGAAGAAGGAAGAAAGAGCCTATCCGTAGCTACACTCCTATTTCTTCTTCCTCTTTTGCTAGCCATATTATCTAGAAGAAGAAAAGAGTGAGACATCCCTGGCCTAGGTCTACTACACTAGGGCCATACTCTTTCTAGGGTTTGCTGAAAGGCCTTGCTGTAGCAACACCTTGTTCATTCAAACCCTCTTGTTTTAGTTTTATGCTTTATTCTTGAGCTAGCCATTTGACAGGAAGGAGGAGAGAGCATGAGGCCTTGCTGTAGCAACACTGTAGTGAGCCTCTCTCCCCTAGGATTTTTATTTTGAGGCCTTGCTTTAGCAACACCTCAAAACTCTTCCCTCTAGTCCATCTTTTCCTCCTTCAACTCTTGCGTCCTTCACTTTTGACTCAATTACACCCTAAGGCTAATCTAAATTCCTCCATCGTTGAAGTGAAACTTAATTACAACACTCTCAAACCTTTTGAATTGAAACCCTAACTACTAACCCTAGTCTAAAATCTATCCCTATGAACCCTAAATTGCTGCCATCATCTTATGCTATTACATCATTAGTGCAACATCATTTTGTTATTGAGAAATTGGATAATGATTAAAGCATCTATTAAATGAAGTATTGATTGGTTACATTGAATTCCATTATTGTTCCAATATTTATTGGTGAAGTGTTATAATTTTCATTTCTATTGATAAACATTGACTTTGCCAACATTTATTGCCATATTGCTTATATATTTATCAGATAGTCTTATGAAGTATGAACCCATTGAATAGCTTGCACATATCAGTTTGTTGTTTCTTTGTTCCAGGCAGGTATACTTGTTTGGGGATTTTACTTCTTTAAATTGGCCTTTGGCTGGACTATCTGTTTGGGTGATGACTTGTGAGGGGGAAACTTATCCTTGTATTTTATCCTCTTGCCTCCTCAAAACCCTAGGTCACCGGGGACGTCTCCCCTAGGCCTCACCTCCCTAAAGAGAAAGAACCATCCCATTGTGGTGACATTGGGTGGGATTGGTTCCTGTTACACTAGTTTGGCCTTCTGTCTTATAGCCTTTTCTCCTAGCTACAAACTGCATGATAACACAACCATCAAATCAAAAAGTGGTGGCAACAACATCACCCAATCCCGCCTCCTTTTTTTTTGAATTCAAATTGCACTGTTTTTGAAACCATGGCCTTTACAATCAACACCTTTGCAATGGAAATATTAAATTCAAACCCCAAATAGAAAATAGGTGCAATTTTGTAGAAATCGCACCCCCCCCCTCCCATTTTTCAGGTTTTAAATTGCAAGATTTTCTAAACTATATCCCAAAAGCCCGACGTCGTTACAAACAAAATCATAAAAAAATAAAAATACAAAAAGAAAAAATAAAGAGAAAAACGAAAAAGTGGGAAAAAAATGAAAGAAAAATACTTGTTCTTTTTAATAATAAATTGTTATGATTTTAATAAAAAAATACGTTTTACATAATATATATATATATATATATATATATA
>ML782091.1:368634-395181 GCA_009831015.1 Picea engelmannii | reverse complement strand
ATGAGGAAAAAAAAAAGGTTGTCCCGAACCCTCTTATTTTTATTATTCTAAAAATATCTAGAAATAAATTTACTAAAAAAGGTCCATCTAAAACAATTTTTTAAATAAAAAACCTTAAAAAAATAAATTCTAAAAAAAAAAATTAAAATGCATTTAAAACAAATTAAAGAGACAAACTTAAAAAAACACTAAAAAAGAAGAAGGTACTTGCTTCTGTCCCCCTGCACCTACCTCCCCCCCTCGATGACCACAACTTAAAGGAGTGGTGTGTCACTCCTTTAAGTGGTTGGTGAGGGGGGAGATCCCTCTGCCCCTCCCCTTCCACTATATGCCTCGTTGCTCAAATGAGCGGTGATCTAAAATGAGTGATGGAGCATGTAGTGCAAGGGGAGGCATGGAGGGGGATTCCCTCATTCATTCTGCTTAAAGGATCAACAAACCACTTCTCTAATATACAATCTCAAGGGGAGGGAAGTGGGTGCATGAGTAACAAAGCATGTAAGGCAGGGTGAGGCGTGAAGGGGGATGTCCCCACACCTTCCTCTTAAAGAAGTGGTCTATGGGAACAAGGGGAGGGAGGTGGTGGGAGTATATATATATATATATATAATTTAAAAGAGAATATCCATATTAACCCCAGATCTATCAAGTGTAGAGAGGGATCAAATCTCTCGAGGTGAAAATCTCTTTTAGAGTACAAAACTTGAGGAAAGGTTTGCACCTTGAGAGATTTGATCCCTCTCGATGCTTGATAGATCCGAGGTTAATATGAATCTATGTTGTTTTAAAATATTAGATGTCATTGAAATACTCTATATATACACTATTTTATTATATTGATTCTCTTTGTATCATATTAAAGGTGATCCAAACATATCATACATTTTGACAATAATAATTTTGTTTTAAAATTATAACCAAGTCAAATACTAAATTATAGTGTAGAATATATTGTTTGTGGGATAAAATACCCTTTAATATAAATATAAATACATTTTTAAAATATATTCTATGAAATGCATGAATACCCAATTTGTAGTTTTCCATATCTCTAAAAAACTATACTCACATGTTGTGTTCCTAATCTTAATATTAAGATTTTAATTCAAAATATTTCCATTAACGTTTTGTTTTTGGTTGTGAGTGAAAAGTATGGGCCTACATGCATGCTAGGAAATACAATGACTGGTTCATAGTGTCACAAAGTTTTCTTTAACAACGTTGAATGTGTTATGTAAAATAGTGGCTCGTTGATATTTCACAAAGATTGGAATTAGGGGCCTGATATTTCATATATTATGAAAAACAATGATTCGTTGATAGTCTCACAAGGATTGAAATTACGAGCTTGTAGTGATGTTTAATGTCTAAATAGTATTTTACATGTAATGAAAAACAATGATTCATTCACAGTCTAAAAAGGATGGGAATTATGTGGTTGTAGTGATGCCAATTGTGTAAATAAATTGTTCAAATATTGGTATGTATTTTTGTATATAATATCAATATTAGTTCGGTGATTCTGAATGCCCAAATACTTATTTTATATTATTAATTGTGAGTAGTTATTACCTATCGCGGTGAATAATAGTAGATTAAGGTGGAGCTTTGTTTTGCAATTTTTTTTCTTCTATAATTTGACTCACTCCTGGTCAATGATAATAAAATGATTGTTCTTTTTAATAGGGTTGTTGTTGCAATTTCATAACACAAACATTGATCCCCTGATTCAGGGGACTATCGGGAGCAGCGTGTCAGCCACATAGTTAGTGGAGACAGTGTGTCAAGCCAACATGAGCTCCAATGCCCCACTTAGATAAATTCCCAACCCTCTCCCATGTTAGCCATTACTTTCCAACATGACTGATATGCTGGAGAGTAATGGTCCACCTTGAAGGAAAGAGTAGCGCACAAGAAAATAATCAATGTAGACCAGATCCAAGGCTAGTTGTATTTAGGATCTATTGTAGATGGCAAGGAATATAAATCTACTTGGTCATTCACACTAGCAGATGAAATTCGAGGTAGTCGAATATATGACAAGTAATTTACGACAAAGAAAGGTTGAGAGTATTGCAACACAGGGGGTCAGTTACTCAGTTCGATGGAGGTGGTTGATTTATTAAGGGAGGGAATATTGAAATCTAACTTGGAGACACTCCAACTCTTCTCATTCTCTCCTACTCTTGATGTGGTCAACTCTCACTTATGCAAGGTCCCTCTTATTTCCATAGAGTCGGCATATGAATTCAAGAAGATATAATGGTTAGAGGGGGTGTAGGGGGTAGATGCAAGAACCAATGAAGAAGACTGCTTCTTCCTCGGGCTCAACATGAGGAAGTAATGGCGGTAGATAATTTCACCATCCACACCCCACCTGAAATTCACGTAGATATGGAATTAATGGATGCAGGAATCAGTTTGGAATTCATTTCAACATTGGATCGGGAAATTGATGCGAAGTTGACAAAATGGACACCGGAGATAGGGTCATCAAGGTCATCGGAGACTAAATACTACCACAAAGTTAATTTGTATTGGCATGTGAAGGCACTCCTAAGCAAGGCAATGGAAGACATAATTCCAAGATTTTAAAGATGATCTCACAACTCATCTTCATATCTCTCTTCTCAAAATTGATTCTTGAACACAACCTTTACAATCATACTACTACTTTGCTTCCATGAGTGGCTACCATGTATTCAACTTATATTTTTGACAAGGCTACAACTTCCTGTCTCTTACTCATCCAACTGATTTCTCCACCCAACATCTTGAACACATATCCACTGGTTGACCTTCATAGATACAGATCTCCATCCCAATCGACGTCAACAAAGGCATGTGCATTTAATTATTGTCACCTCCTAGTTTTCCTTGGAAGAATATAGAATATTCTTTTGTGCCACACAAATACCTAAATACTCTCTTGAAAACTATCCAATGCGCCTTTCTAAGTGTCGAAATGTATCTAATACACACACCCACTACATGGGCAATGTTTGGTTGAGTGTATACCATCATATACATTAGACTACCAACAACACTTGCATAGGGAAGATGTTCCATGTCCTTTATTTCCTCCTGTTTCTTTGGACACTATTCAACAGTTAGCCTTGCTCCTATGAGAATTGGCACCTTCATAGGTTTTCAATCCTTCATGTTGAAACATTTCAAGATTGTTTCAATATACATTTTCTTTTTCAACCAGAGCTTTCTAGCCGCTCGATCCCTCTTGATATCCATTCCCATAATGAATTTCGTTGCACCAAGATCCTCCTTGTGAAAGTTTTAGGATAATTTCTTCTTCACCTCATTTATTGTGTTCACGTTGTTTCCAATTAGTAGCATGTCATTGACATACACTGCTACATATATGAAACACCCACCTTCTTCTTTGTAATATATGCAATGATCATCTTTTCTTCTCACAAATCCAAAAATAAGGACGTATGTGTCAAAATTTTGGTAACACATCCTTGGTGATTGATTTCTACCATAAATGGATCTTTTCAATTTGCACACTTTCTTTCCCCTTACTAGAAATCCTTCAGGATGTTTCATGTAGATTTCTTCTTCCAGGTCCCCATGTAGGAACATTGTCTTTACATACATCTATTCTATTTCTGGATCAAATGTTGTAGCCAAAGACATTAGTTCTCTAATGGAAGTTAATTTTTCAACAGGGGAAAAAATATCACCAAAATCGACTCCTTCAACTTGGGAATATCCTTTCATTACTAGTCGGGCTTTGAATTTACTGACTTGACCTACAACGTTCATTTTATTCTTGAATACCCACTTGCTGCCAACAATATTTCTTCAATTTGGTAATTCAAATAAATCCCATGTCTCATTCTTATGCAAGGATTCCATCTCTTCCACCATGGCGTCCTTCCATAGTTTTCCCTCTGTTGAGTCAAATGCCTCCTTGACCGACTTTGACTCTTCGTCAGTCGCAGTTAACACACATGTAGAATGAAATTTTAGCATACTATACCTTTTGACTTGTTTTCTTACTCATTCTGATCTCCTTACAACTAGGGTCGGTTGTTCCACCTCTTCATCTGATTTAATCAAATCATCTGAATCACCTTCTTCATTCCTTAGTTCAAACAACACCTTCTCTGGATTATTCTATGTTTGAGCCATCACTTCAGACTCAAACTTCCTTCTAACTTCTTTGAAGACCACCTCTCGATTTTACACTGTTTTCCTTTATGTAGGATCCCATAGTTTATATCTTTTCATTCGTTATTTGTATCCAATAAAAATACACTTGAATTCCTTATTGTCCATATTGCCCCTGTTTTCCTTGGGAATATGTACAAATGAATCACAACCAAATACTTTGAGATGTGAAAGTGAATGATTCTTAACTGACCATACCTCATGTGGAGTTGTATCGACTAGCGTCGATGATGGATACATATTCACCAAATATTTTTTAGTGTTTACTACCTCTACCTAGAATTCTTGTGCGATCCCAAAACCACTGAGCATGCTCCTTTCATTCTCCATCAATGTTCTCTTCATTCTCTCAACAACTCCATTTTGTTGTGGGGTATATGGTGTGAAATTTTGGCGTGCTATGCAACACTGCTTGCAGAACTGATCAAATTCATTTCCACAAAATTCACCACCATTGTCAGTTCTCAAAAACTTAATCTTCTTATCTGTCTAGTTTTCTACGAGAGATTTAAACTCTTTGAATTTCCCAAAAACCTCTTGTTTCTTCCTCGAGAAATATATCCATGTCTTCTTGTAAAAATCATCTATGAAGGAGACATAATATAGGGATCCACCAAGTGAAGGCACTGAAACAGGGCCAAAAACATCACTATGAACCAATTCTATAATCCCCTTTGCCCTTGTCACTCCAGATGGGAACCTCACCCGAATTTGTTTTCCATATACACAATGTTCACAAAATTCAACTTATAAATTACATTTAGGAAAAAATTCAACCATACCTTTGTTTTTCATAGCTCAAATTCCCTTTTCTCCAATATGTCCCATCCTCTCATGCCATAACATGGTCGAGTCATTTTGAAGAGGACTTGTGAAGTCACGTTTAATCGAATCAGCCCAAGTCGAGTCGAGTTAAGTCAAAATTGAGTCAACTTCAGGAACAACGATGTTGTTGCATCCGGTCGAATAGAAATTACCTAATAACTTGTATAGGGTTACAATCTGAACTCCTTTCATTAATACCATCACACCTCTGGACATCTTACATTTATCCTTCTGAAATAGAGTGTGCACCCCTACATCACTCATCTTGCTGAAATATATCAAGTTTATTTCCAAACCAGGAATGTGTAGCACACCTGGAAGGGTTCTAATCCTCCCATCCTACAGTGTCAGTCGAACTCTTCCTCGTCCAACAATTTTGGTTTTTGAGTTGTCCCCCAAGAAAACGTCTTCTCCTTCATATCATCCATATTCACATAACCATTCTCTATGTGGTGTCATATGATAGGATTCTCCTCATTCTATCAACAAACAACTTGATTTGAATGTGTACTGGTCGACACCATGTGCATATCACTTCCTTTATCTGGAGTCGTCGTTCTCTCAGTCGACTACTTCTCATCGGATCCTACACTGGCTTCTGTTGCCTTTGAACTACAGTCCCTTTTGTAATTCCTAGCTTTACTTCATTTCCAACATCTTCTTGTTGTTGATTGAAAAGGGGATTTATATCTACCCTTCGACTTAGACTTTCTACCAGATAATTTTCCTTTATCTCTTTCAACCGGTCGACCTCTTACCACTAATGCATATTTGGTCAATCCTTCCATGTTCTTCCTTATCATTTCTCCTGAAAGTAGATATGCAATCACATATTCTAGTAGGTATGTGGTAGAATTACTCCCTATAGCCACAACTAAGCTATCTCAGGAATCTGGCAAGGGTACATAATAGGCTAACACATTTCTCCTCCTCAGTGATTTTAATATCCACATCAAATGAATGTATTATTATAGTATTAAAGACATTTAAATGATCAATCACTGGACTTACCTCACTCATCCTCAAAGGATGTAGTTTATTTCTAAAGAACAACTTATTTACTAGGGATTTTAATTGGTAAAAGCTTCCCAACTTGTCCCACAATTTCTTGGTTGAATCTTAATCTGAGACATTCAATAGTACCAAATATACAAGACAAAGTTGAATCATACTCCTTTCCCTTCTCTCAAGTTTCTCCAATTCTTCCCCTGGAATACCTGTCAGAATGGTACCTGGACAGACTGCTTCCCATTGTTCTCGATCTACAAGGAGATCTTTAATTTTAAGCTTCCAAAGCTCAAAATTTTGGAGATGGAATTTTTTCGATCTCTATTCTCGAGCTACTCACCATTCTTTAAGCACACTCTTTAAGTGTTTTTGGCTTATGAATCTTACTGAACCTAGGGTTTATCACATATCCAAGGTTGTTAAACCAAGCTCTGATACCACATGTTAGGAAATGAGGAACAATTCTGCACTAAACCTAGCAGAAGAGAGGAAGAAAGATTTAATCAAGAAAGTAAATGACAAAGAAAACACACAATACACAAAGATTTTACCCTGGAAACACAAATGGGAAAACCAACATTCCTTGAGTTTTTTACTCTCTTGTTCTCTTATTCCTTCAAAATAAAGGGCTACATGCCTAACCTTGGTATACACCTAAGACACAATCGACATCATACCTTAATGATTTACACAAAAACAACCATGTATCTAATTCGACTTACATCTACATGACCAATAACCTCTAAAATGATTTCTCTAAATATTAGCTTTTACATCATTACAAGACCCTTGATTTATATGCTTTGTAGTAGAAAAACCCTAAAGAAAGGCACCAAAAAACGGTTACAAATCCTTACAGATCAATGACTACATATCCGATGAATCTTGGGATTTTGTTATAGTCGAATCTAAGTCAGTTTACCAATCAATTACAAGTCGACCTCCATTCGACCTTCAGTCGATTGCCATGCACCCGCCTATCAACCTCTTGTCGGTTGAACTCTTCGACTTATTGTCGATTTCTTCAAATTTGAATTTACCTGGTTGAACCACCTCAACCTTCTACTTTCATTGTCATACGATCCACCTTGACTAGAATTTCAATGTAAAGAATATAACAACCCAACATACAACCCCATAGGGCATAAAAAATATATGATTGAGTAATTGTATTTTTGGAATTTCAATGGAACTAATGTAAATGTATTTCTTAATTCGACATTTGTTTTATAAAGGGCCCATTGGTTTCATGTTTATTATTGGGAAAAAAATGTCCATGCTTCTAATAAGTGTTTGGTATAATGTTTGAACATATTAAAAACATTGTGTTACTAATATTATCGATGTAATGTTCAATATTTTTACAATCAAGAATTTGATGACGAGTGACTGATCCACCATCTACCGTTTCACCTCATTATGATATCAATTCATGAGATTGCTGCTAAACACAAATATATCAGAGAGGAAGCATACCGAGAATGGTTGAAACAACCACCTATTCAATTCCCACTACGTCCCAAGTCACCAATTCAAAACCTCAACAGTAACACTAGTTATTCACATTTTGAGGATGAATACAATGATATAGAGGTTGGTATGGATGCTTTCTTGTGGGATACCCAAGCCATGGAGAGAATTTTGTTAGATGTATTCCAAAAAAATGAACTAATGGATGATGTTGATGTTGTATATACCTTCTAAGAAACCCTGAAATCTACTTCCACCGCCCCTCTATTTGGTCAAGTACAGGGGTCTGCAAGGTCTACCCAACTAGGGACAACGATGTTATTGTACAACTTGAAATCAATGTATGGTATGTTAGACTTGTGTTTCTCAACACTTTTGAGGGAAATAAAAACTAATTCCCCTAAATTTTTAAGGAATCTTGTCACATAATCAAGGAAGAAGAGGGTTTCTTTTTTTCATTCTTAATGACAATGTAAATTTCTATTTCCCACCAATTGTAGGTTAATCAAAGATAAGGTACTTCCAAGTGATAATCTCTTTGCCTATAGATGGACATAAGCAAAGTAAATGATGGAAATGTTGTATGTTGAGTACATATCATAGCACATATGTCTGAATGATTGTATTCTATATAGAAATGAATATGCGGACAAAGAGATATGTCTACAATGTGGGCATGATAGGTACCATAAATAAAAAAACAAAGGTAAGGCACCGTTGAAACTTGAATCTTTCAGGACCGAAATGGAAACCTCACGGGGATACAAATCTCCCTGTGTTTTTATATAAGTGGTACTCCTCTTTGTTTTAATATTTTCTTGGAACTCCAAAATTTTATAATATAGGACTTTGCAGAAGTTCGTTGTGATAATAAAAGAAATACAAAGATTGTACGAAACAATAACAAGAAAGAAAATGTTTTGTTTTTTAAACAGAGTTCCTGAGAAATGACCAGGAACCGCACACTTAAACACTTGAAAAATATAGACAAAATTTCCTCACATCCATCATAGTTAAACTAAAGATTTATGATCACATAAAATAAAAGAACATGGTCTGTATGCATAAGAGAACTTTAATGGAGTAAAAACATGGGGAGCTCAAATAAGGATAATGATAGATCAATCTAAGATACTTTATACTCAAAACTTAGAGTCACAAAGTACATTCAAAACTAATCATGAAATAGTTCTCTTGGGATTTCAAAAAAATATATAGTTTGTTACAAATCCTTGAAATTAAATGTGTTTATCCTTAGGACTAGTATTGGTGCTCTCGCGGACCGTAAAGGAAATATGAAAAAGAAGAAATATGTAGAAGGAGGACAGTGGGCGATTATAGAGTAGCAAGATCTGGAAAGAAGACAAGAAGAAGTTATCATATTTCGGTTAAAGATTTCTAGTCAAAGAAAAGGAGTAAATGAATGAAAAATTGATAGAAAAAGCAAGATATGATCAACATGAACTTACTATGATGGTCTCTCATGTCTCTTCACTTTATCGTTGCTGTCCTTTTATTGTCTTCATTGATGGTCATAAGAACCATCTCAAGTGTTTATTTCCCTTCTTTGGTTAATTTGTCGATTTCCTTTCTGAACCAATCTTCAATATAAATTTTCATTGGTGCGACGTTTATTTCATGCCTGAATTTAATGTTTAATAATTCACCTTCCAAGTCTCCTAAGTCAAGAGAAATACCATGTAATTCTTCCTCAATATCTCTATTTTTCTCAGAATAATCAACTAGCCAATTGTCTATTTCATCTTCATTATATTCGAGTATGCCATAAAAATTTTCAAGTGATAATCCTTTGAATATCTTAACTTGTTTGTCAAATTGTTGCTTTGTTAGAAACATTGAGTTGAGAATTAATTTAGGGTATTGTACCTCGTTAGTATCTCCTGCTAGATCTATCTCCATGAGTCTCTTGAATAGTTCTTCTCTTTTCAGTATGGCTTCGTTGCATGCTTGAACAATGCTACTCAATTTTTTAATCTTTTCCTTCCAACAAGCATTTAGTTGTTTTATTCGACTTGGGGAAGGCATATTCTCCTCTCTTCTTCTCATTTCCATCATGTTTGATACTTTAATTCCAAATTTTAATAAAACATCAATGTAGGAAACTTATTTGTTCTTTAGATAAGCTTGCAGATATTCATGGAAGGCATGAGACCTTGAGCCAAAAGAAACAATATTTTTCGATACCTTCCATGCTTATGTTATTAGTGACATTCTCTTCGAAGTCTGCACAATTATTTTTTAGCATTAAACAACATTCAATTCATATTGGAAAAAGAATGAGAATGGCGGGGAAAAATGAGAGTAGTTTTGAATATGAAGTTTTTCACGAGCCCGCCAATCCGAGAGCCCGCTAACCCGTGGTTGTGGATGATAAAAAATAAGTTAAAGTGTAGAAAAGCGGTCGGTCGGACTTGCATGCAGGAGAAATAAAATGCTCAAGACCCGTGACAACTCTGATGGTTAAAATGAGGATCATGTAATTTTGGGTGCAGAGTGGAGATCGCAGAATTTGGAGGATGAAATCTTGACTCCGCGAACCCGTGAAGTTTTAAAAAAAAGGCTAAGTATAATACAGTAGGGCGGTCGATCAGAATAGTGACATAGGAAAATGGATGGGGATGAAGGCCCATGAACTGGTCGATTTATGAAATATGACTAAGTATGGTAACTAGAAATGGGTAGAAGAAGGGAAGGAAGGAAAATAGAAACAAGGGAAAGTATAGAAGAGGGAAAATAAATGGAAAAAAAAATTCGAGAAAAAAGAAAGGGGAAGGAAATTTCGGAAGCAATAATTGATCTCAACAACTGTCTCCAACTGTGGGATGATAACCCCCTATGGGTTATCACAAATCCATAATATTCATGACAGGTGCTTCCATCCATTAGGATATGGAGTCAAAAGTAACAATAAACAAAATAAAATAAAATTATGTACAAGGAAACAAGAAAATTTCAGGTGAAGAATCCTTTCAAATGTTTCCCATTAACAGGAAACATTAAAATTTTAGCCTTCATATATTTGAGCATATAAGAATTAAAGGCGAGGATTTTTTCCATGATATACGGTCTGATCCAGAGTGCTTCAAATTTTGTTTGCATTGATGGCTTCTCCTTAGATTTATTCCAAAGTAACACCAGTTCACCCCTCTGAAAATTCTTTACAGTTGTATTCTGGTCAAAATATTTTTTAACACTTTGTTCTCTCCGAGAAGTTCTGTCCATGGATTTACTTCGTTCTTCCTCCAATTTCAATAAATGATTGACCCTCTGTTGCATAGGTGAAAAATATGTAGCATCCTCTGTATTGACTAGACAAGTCAAAGAATTCATCTCAAGGATAATTGACATTTTTTCTTCTTTCCCATAAACCAATGTATATGGATACACCCCAGTGGTATGTTTTGGGTTCATTCTTCTTTCCCACAACACATCAGTCAATTTTAAATGCCAATTCCTTTGGTTCTTATCAACAATTTTCTTCAATATATGAATGAGCATCTTATTGGTGGATTCTGTAAGAACATTCCCTTGTGGATAATAGTTTGATGATTTCCCCATAACAATTCTATACTCTCCACAAAATTCTATAAATTTTGAACCAATCAAAATCGACCCATTATCAGTCATGAATTTTTCTGGGACACTGAATCTTGACAAAATATTGTCTTTGAGAAACTTAATCAACTCTTCATAATCAACCTTTTTTAATGCCATTTCTTCTGGACACTTTGTAAAATAATATGTAGCGGTAAGAATATATACACGTCCCTAGATTGAATTTGGGTTTATTGGCCCAATGAAATCAAGTCCCCATTGGAAAAATGGTTTTTCTACAGATATAGGCTATAATGGCATTACATATCTCTTTAATTTCCCTGAAAATTGTTGGCAAGATACATGCTTCCTTATTGTGGCATATGATTCTTTAAAAAAGGATGGCCAATAAAACCCATCTCTTATTATCTTATGGGAAGTGGTGGTACATGAAAAATGTCCACCATATATTCCTTCATGGAATTATTTCATCAATTCTTGAGATTTCCTTTCATCAACACATCTCAACAATATACCATCATAGTTTCTTCTAAATAATAGATCAACAATCATCACATATTGACTCGATTTCATCTTCAATGTCCTTCTCTCTTTTGGGTTCATGGTGAATGGAAATTGACCAGACCTCAAATAAAATATAATATCTCTCTACCATTCTGAATTTGCCATGGGTTCTCCTACTGAAATTGAAATCATTCCATCCAAAGAATAATTGTTTGCAATGAATTCACATAAACCCTGTCCTTTGAATTCCTTTAAAGGTTTGATTTCAATGTCATATTCTTGAATTTTTTCTAGCCAATTTTCCCATTTTCCTTCTCTCAATTGCTGATTTAAAATCATCTTCATAGGAGAGGATGGAACATAAGCGATGACATGAGAATTTAATATGTAAGTCCGAAAGTGCACCACCTCCCTCACAAGAGATAGGGCTTGTTTCCTGAATTATGAATATCTCAATTCGTAATCATGAAGGGTATTGCTCATGAAGCTAATCGATAGTTCGTCACCCTTGGTATTCCTATGAGTAAGAATAGATGCAACCATCGTTTCTATAGAGAATAAGTAAATGATGAATTCTCTTTGAAAATCTGTCTAATAAGCACTGGAGCTATAGTGATTTCCATTTTGATATTATTGAAAGCTTCTTTTGTATCCATTTTCCATTCAAACCTTTGGTCCTTTTTCAACAATATTGCCCCCCTTGAAAAATCCTCCTCCAATTGTTTGATTTTGGGTTGATCATGGCTTCAGTTCTTCATTCTTTCTTGAGCTAGAGGCTCCTTGATTATCAATACTTAAGCCTCCCTGCTGCCTTTGTACTTTTCCCAAAATAATGTTGGGGTTGACACCTGTCTCAATCATAATTTATTCCATCTCAATGGATTTAATCATTCCTTCCTCCAAGGTATACATCTAGGATGTTCTAATAGCATATTTCACATTTGGGGGCATCACATTATTATAAAAACTGAGTATGAATGGTTCATTAGGTCTTTTATCTTTTGGAATCTTACTCAAAGTTTTATTGAACCTGAGATTAAAATCTCGTATTCTCTCATTCTTCCTCAAACCAATCTGGGTGAAATTGGTGAGAAGGATATGCTATGAAACTTGAGGGGTGAACATAGTCAGAAACATGGCTTTGAGGTCATTAAATGAGCCAATGAACCTACTGGGTAATGTTGTATACCATTCATAAGATCTTCCTGATAAGGTTTGAAGAAATAACCATACCATCACATCGTCATATTCAACACGATGAAAACCACAAACATCAAGAAATATGTTAATGTGTCTTTTGGCATCAATTGTTCCATCTCCAGAAAATTCCTTCAAGGTACCCTTAGGGAGAGCATGGAGGTCATGTTTCTCACCTCTAAGATTTAAATGGGAATCTCTTAGTCTTCTTCGATTTTTGAATCTTAGGTTTCCTTGATTTCTTCCACCACCTCCTCCACCTCCTTGTCTCTCTCATGAGGTTCTCTTCATGGTTCTTCTCGTGGTTGTTCATTTCTTTAAGCCATGTTCATACATGTTTCAGGAATATGTTTTCCACTTCTTAGAATACAAATTTTCTTTCTTTTTCTTTTGGTAATGGGTCCCTTGTATTCATCCAACTTTAATCCCGATATTATGTTTGTGCTTCTCTAGCTGGACTTTCATTCCTTCGGTTTTGTCACTCGACTCTCCTCTGTCTTCAGAGGATTTCTCTTTCTTATTATTGGGCTAATGTCTACCAAGACCTGTCCAATTCATTCCCCAGTATGATCGCCAAAAATGTTGATTCTTGAATCCATCAAGAATGAAATAGAAAAATCACAGGGATATAAATCGCTTTGTGTTTTTATAGAGGTGGTATTCCTCTTTATTTTAATATTTTCTTTGAACTCTAGATTTTTAGAATATAAGACTTTGTAGAAGTCCATCGTGATAATCAAAGAAATATAAAGATTGCAAGAAAAAATAACAAGAAATAAAATGTTTTGTTTTTTAAAGAGAGTTCCTGAGAAATGACCAGGAACCACACACTTCATACACTTGAAAAAGATAGACAAAATTTCCTCACATCCATCATAGTTAAAGTAAATATTTCTGATCATGTAAAATAAAGAAGATGGTATGCATGCATAAGAGAAATTTAATTGGGTAAAAACATGGGGAGCTCAAATAAATATAATGATAGATCAATCTCAAATACTTTATACTCAAAACTCGGAGTTACAAAGTACAGTCAAAACTGATCCCAAAATAGTTCTCTTGGGATTTATGAAAAATATATAGTCTCTTACAAAGCCTTGAAATTTAAATGCATTTTTCCTTAGGACTAGGATTGGGGCTCCCACAGAACATAAAGAAAATATGAACAAAAATTAAATTGTAGAAGGAGGATGGTGGGCAATGATAGAGTAGCAAGACCTGGAAAGAAGACAGGGAGAAGTTATCAGATTTTGGTTAAACCTTTCTAGTCAAAGAAGCGAAGTGACTAGATGAAAAA
The DNA here is from genome assembly GCA_009831015.1 of Picea engelmannii. NCBI lineage: Eukaryota > Viridiplantae > Streptophyta > Pinopsida > Pinales > Pinaceae > Picea > Picea engelmannii. Next base: position 381,113 of record ML782091.1, on the reverse strand, counting down.
ATGATAAAGAAAGCAATATATGATCATCATGAACTTACTATGATGGTCTCTTGTGTCTCTTCACTTGCTTGCAACTATCCTTTTATTTTCTTCAATGACGGTTATAAGAACTGTCACAACTGTTTCTTTCCCTTCTTTGGTTAATTTGTCGATTGCCTTTCTGAACCAATATTCAATATAAATTTTCATTGGTGCGACATATATTTCGGTTAAAGTTTTCTAGTCAAAGAAAACGAGTAACTGAATGAAAAATTGATAAAAAAAGCAAGATATGATCGGCATGAACTTACTATGATGGTCTCTTGTGTCTCTTCACTTTCTTGTTGCTATCCTTTTATTGTCTTCAATGATGGTTATAAGAACTTTCACAACTGTTTCTTGCCCTTCTTTGGTTAATTTGTCGATCTCCTTTTTGAACCAATCTTCAATATAAATTTTCATTGGTGCGGCATTTATTTCATGCCTTATTTTAATGTTGAATAATTCACCTTCCATGTCTCTTAATTCAAGATAAATGCCATGTACTGCTTGCTCAATATCTTGATTTTTCACGGAATATTCAACTAGCTAATTTTATATTTCATCTTCATTATATTAGAGTATGCCATAAGTTTTTTCAACTGATAACCCTTTGAATATATCAACTTGTTCATCAACTTGTTGCTTTGTTAGAAACATTGGGTTGAGAATTAATTTAGGGTCTTGTACCTCGTTAGTACCTATTGCTATATCTATCTTCGTGAGTCTCTTGAACAATTCTTCTCTTTTCAATATGGCTTCGCTGCATGCTTGAACAATGTTACTCAAATTTTTAATCTTTTCCTTCCGGCAAGCATTTAGCTGTTTTATTTGACTTGGGGAAGGAAAATCCTCCTCTCTTATTCTTATTTCCATCATGTTTGAAACTTTAATTCCAAATGGTAATACAACATCATTGGAGAAACCTTCTTCATTCTTTAGATCATCTTGCAGATATTCATGGAAAGAATGTGCCCTTGAGCCAAAATAAACAATATTTTTCGATACCTCCCATGCTTCTGTTATTAGTGACATTCTCTTCAAAGCCTGCACAATTAGTTGTTATCATTAAACAACATTCAATGCATATTGGAAAAATCACGCGAATGGAGGGGACAAATGAGAATAGTTTTGAATACGAAGTTTTTCACGAACCCGCCAACCCGCGGTTGTGGATAATAAAAAATGAGTTTAAGTGTAGAAAAGAGGTCGGTCGGACTTGCATGTAGGAGAAATAAAATTCTTTTAGGGAATCAAGACTTGCGACAAGTCTGATGGTTAAAATGAGGATCAGATAATTTTGGGTGCAAAGTGGAGATTGTGGAATTTGGAGGATGAAATCTCGACTCTGCGAACCCACGAAGTTTAAAAAAAAGTCTAAGTATAATACAACAGGGCGGTCGGTTAGACTAGTGACATAGGAAAATGGATGGGGATGAAGGCCTATGAACCTGCCTACCTACGAACTTGTCGATTTCTGAAATACACTAAGTATGGTAACTAGAAAGGGGTATAAAAAGAGAAGAAAGGAAAAGGGAAACAAGGGGAAGTATAGAAGAGGGAAAAGAAATGGAAAAAAGAAGTTGGGAAAAAAGAAAGGGGAAGGAAATTTTGGAAGAAGGAAAGGATCTCAACAGGCACATGGTCCTCCTCATAAGATATTGAGAAACATACCTATAATTCCAAGGATACAAATGCACTTTTGTTGCAAAAAATTAGCCATGTTGTAGGGGTGGCATGCATCACTTAAAAGTGAGCTAGGATTTATGTGAATCCGAGCAGATTCAATAGCCATGAAGCATATAGAGGATACATGGCTCAATCAATTCAAGGATGGAGTACAAAGCCCTTGATTTAGCATAGATATGGACGGATCTAACCCATATTCCATCCAACACACGAACTATTTTGTTTGACCATTGGTAGTGATCAATAATAATACCCCCGCCATTGTTTTCCATGAAGAATGGACATCTTATGTCGGCTCTTATAGTCCCGGGTAGAAGACAAGTGAAGCGAATGGATCTCTACCTCCAACCACTGATCGATGAATTTAAGCAATTATGGGAAGGGATACATCTATATGATGTTTCAAGACCCATGCCATGGATATTTCTCTTACATTGTATGGAATATGTGCATACACCATGCATGATTATCTAGGACTAGGAGTTTTCTATGGTAAGCATGTTCATAGATTTATTTATATCTGTAATTTTATTTGGCATAATTCGTTTGGTGGATCTATGTTTTTGACACTAACATGTTATGTATACAATAACATCGTAGGTATTGTAACAAAAGGGTATCTATAAAGGCTAGATGGTCCAACCACCTATGAAAGCCAATGTACAATTGTTCGAGGGTATTCCTCCTAAATGACCACCCTTATAGAAGAGTTGCATCTTCTTTCAATGCTAAACCAGAGAGAACCCGGGGACATGAAATAATGACACCGAAAGATTTGAATAGGGAATACAACATGGAGAAGGAGAAGGAAATGGAAGAATTGTTTTATTCAAATGGGGAAGCTATGTTCGATGATCCTGAATTTTTTGACACCTATGTTCAGAAAATTCCCATTGGGATGAAAAGGAAATTTTTATTTTATAAGCTTCCATATTGGGAACATCTTAAGGTTGGCCACTTACTAGATACCATGCATATATTAACAAATGTTTCATCTTCTTTATGGAGGATCATATCATGGAATAAAAGTGACACATTGGTTGTCAGAAGGGATTTTGTTACTTTAAATACAAAAAGAGACATCGACCAAGAAACAAAACTAGAGGAGAGGGTGGTCCCTTAAAGAAGGTGATGTCCCATGGATTTTAAAGAAATATGATCTTTATATGGAAAATGATGTTATATTGGGTGTGAAGGAACCTTTTTTATATGGGTTGACTCTACGTCATTTCTTCATTGTAGAAGATAATTTCTCGAGGTTGAAATCACATGACCATCTGAACATTATAAGGGTATGTATGTTGAGTACATGATTTTTCTTCTATACTGATGTCAGTAAAATTATGCTATGCACTCATACTTTTATGGAAATTAATGATGCACATATCTATTTAGTAGTGTCATTATCCTTTGCTCATGCATGTTTGTGTGAAATGTTAGTACCTCAACCTACATGCATGACTGCTCCTCCATCCCTAAGCCTACCCTATTCACCCATAAGACTTCTCCATATTAATCTTTCCTTTATCTTCTTTATACTTCATGTGTTATGTTCACTTTTTGGTTTGGTTGCCTTTGCTTTAATTTAATTTCATTGTTTCTTATTAGGTATGTTAAGAAGTGATTGCATAGGTTTTAATTGGTCACATCATATATGGTTTGATTTAATTTCCTAATGTGTGAGACTTTCCTAAGTTTTTAGGTACAAAATGTGTTCATTGCAAAAATAGTGTGGCTTCTATAGCGCTAAAATAAAATTATTGACAAATAATGGACTGCAAAAAACCGTAAGTTCTGACCATGCATTTCAATCATACAAGCGTATTGTGCAATTTGGTACTTTATGAAATCATTCCTAAGATTCAAAATTAGACCTTGTATTATCACAATGGTGATCTTGTTAAGAAGTGCAGGTTTTATCAGTTTTAACTCGTGCGACAAAAGGCAGTGGTTTTTGTAGGTGAGGTTTTTGCAGTCAAATGCACGCGTGTTTTTCGAGCAAATGGTGAGGAATTTGCAAAATACATCAAAAACCCACTTGAAGAACGATCTCATTTGAGTACCAAGAGGGTTGTTTCTTGGAAAAAATGAATCATTTAAGAGCTACAATTGGATATTTAAGGCTGATTTTTCCATAAATTCATCAATTTGGTTTCCTAAAAATACTTAGTGAACATAATATTTGGCAACCACCTTATGGATTCGATTTGGGGAATTAGATGTCAACAATATCCACCTATTCATTAGTTGGTTGTAGATCCACCTATTTTTGATATGAGATTTGTAATGATAAATTTATATATTGTAAAACAAATAGGATGGGGGTGGATCTTCCTCTTAGAAGGAAACAATGTTCAGTTTTGGTGAAATTTGAAAGAAAGATATCGATCTAGAATTTGTAAAGAGATTAAAATCCTGCAACATTTTACAGTCAATGAATCAAGCATTATAATGGTTAGATTTTTTTACCTATGTCTCTGATTTTTATCTATCTTATTTGAATGCAATTGAGGTTTTTGCAAAGCATTAATTTCTTCCTTTTCCAAATTTTCAGTGAAATTTTTGATGTTAAATTATCAGTTTGAAGGATTGCATTCAAATACTTGTTTCAAGTTTCGAAATATTATTTTGAACCTGAAAATATTCTTTATTCAAGTAAACAAATTGTTAGCTTGTGTCTTATATTTCTTATAATTTTCCTATTTATCTGACCTATCAGTGTGAATGCCTTTGACCAAGTGAAATGTTGATGATAATTTGTATTAAGGGTACAATCAGATCTATTATATTTCATCTTATCCAAATTATCTAATCTTTAAAACCAAATTTATACCAATCTTGACCTACAAAATCCATTGCAATAACTGAGGTGCCCTAGCTCTTGTGCCATAACAGTTTGGTGTAGACATTAGGGATAACATGAACCATGAATTTCCATAGGACCTGCGATGTGCCACATCGAAATTATCTACATTTGTACATTGGATCACATTAAGGGAGATTCATATGGCTAGCATTCCATGGTGGCATCAAGAGATAGCTGAGATTGTTTGTATGTTTGAGAAGGAACTTCCCACAAGTTTTATGGACTTGCAAGTCCATCTTCTAATTCACCTACCTGATGAGGTTGAATTAGCTAGGGTCCTCTCATGTCGTTGGATGTTATTCTTAGTGAGGCACGTGAAAAACTTGAAGGGGTTTGTTCGACAAAAGGAAAAACGTAAGGGCTCTATGGCATAGGGGTACATAGTATATGAGTCATTCTATTATACAAATGAGTACATCAAGCAAATTGATGACACAATAGGGACAATCATTTGGGATGACCATCAAGATGAGGAAAAAATGGAAGGGGAGATACTCCAAATGAACAAAAAAAGGTGCTTGATAAAGAGTTCATGAATTATATTTTGTCAATTTAGTACAGAGAAATTGTTTAAATTTAAGCTGATAATATATATTTCATCCCATGCTATTTGTTTTGAATTCTTTTATACATCAACAAATTTAGAAATTTCGATGCCATCAATAAATTCGTTCTTTAAGTTGATAATATATATTTGATCTCATGCTATTAATTTTTATTTTTTATATACATCATCGAATTTAGAAATGGATGCCTTCAATAAATTTGTTCTTTACAACGCGGAGGAAACACAACCATGGATCACATTGTATGGAGAGAAAAGAAGGAAATGAGATAGTGAAAGGAAAGAATTTAGACAATTAAATGGTAGAAGCGTGCCTTATCCTAATCATTTAAAAGAAAATATGCCAAAAATATGTCCCAATAGTTGAGTGGTTGACCAAATACAAGAGAAATATGTGATGTTTAGTCGTAACCCATGTGGGGGAGATTCAGATACACTAAACATAGGGATCAAGTGAAAAAACTATGTAATAACCTCTTTGAGCACACATTCTATTTATAATATTGCACATTTGAATTGTAACACATAATATGTTTTTATTAATTCTTCAATTATTAGACATATGGCACCATCCTTTGTTCGCATTTTTACTGGTGCATTTTTTCCCATCTATGTGGACATATGGACATCATTTTTGCACGAAGTATATTGATGATGGACACATCACACAATATTGTGGAGTTGAGGTCGAGTTCGAAAAATCTAGTCGTGCTAGCCATTGCAATGAAAACCTAATAAAGGGGAAGTTAGGTTACATTGGAAAGATACAAGAGATCATGCAAGTGGACTTCTCATCGTTTCAATGTGTTATTTTTTTTTGCAAGTGGTGGGATACCTTCAATCAGATAAATGTATTAAAGGAAGATAATGATAGTGGGCTAATATGTATTGACTCTAAAAATATGTGGGTTGAAAGTAAGGAGACTTATGTTTTCCCAATACATTGCAACCAAGTTTTTTTTTACCCAGATGTGTTGGATGGGGATTGATGGTTCATATTGAGACATGATCCAAGATCTAAACATATTTTTGAGAAAAACAATGTTACAATGCCAAGCGAGGAAGATAATCAGGGTGATGACAACATAAACTGATTTGCAAATGATTTGTTTGGACATCTATATAGTGGATGTGTCATTTTATTATGGGTATCTATAATGACCAATTATTTTTTTATTTTCTTCATTTTATAATTATGTTGGATATGAAAAGTTAACAACCATTTACAACCACCATATTGAAAACACATTAAATAGTACAAGCATAAGATGTGGTTGTGATATATTTTTATTGTCATATTTATTGTTTATTATAGCAAATTTATGTCGTATTGTATTAACATATGTTTAGTTAACCTTTGAATTACTAAGCATTAATTGATATATCACAAATTTGGTGATGTATAGTAGTAAATATTTATTTTAAATTATATTTTATTTAGAAAAAAAATGAAGATATGAAAAAATATTCAAACCTCAAAATTTTTACTTTTTGAAAAAATAAAAAATCAAATAAATATATATTTACTTTGATGGAACTTCTAAGAACAATTCCAACAAAATAACTTCGTGCAAAATGAACACTTGTGGTGTTGGCATCACCAACTTTGATGGCATTCCCCACCTCAACTAGTGCAACTATCATGGGCTTCACCTATTCCACACCATTTTTTAGTTTTATAATAATATAAACTTATATTTATCATTCTTTTTACATTATCCTTGCAATAAGTGTCAATATAGGAAGGAGATGGAAATTCTAAAAGACTCTTTTTCTATAGCCTAGTAAATTAAGGAAAGTTTTAATGATCCATACTTCTCTAAAAGTATAGAAACCTTTGTCAATTTTACTAACTCTTAAAATACTAATTATAAAATGTTGGCTTATATTATTTTTAATAGAAGATTCATAAAGTTTGTATTAGGGTGAAAAATTGTGAAACCATTTCATCAAAAGTGTTTAGATTAAAATGTATTATTATTCTCTATATTTATTATTTTAAATTTAATCGAATACATTTCATATATTATAATAGTTGGATAATATAAATTAATAAAATCTTTGGAAAAATTAAATATTAATAAAATATAATAATTGTGATTTTAGTAAACAATTATATTATAACTTTGTCTTGTAATATTTGAATAATAAAAATTAAAAAAAATAATTTTTTGTTACATCATCATCATTATTATTAGTGAATAATTATGTTATAATGCTATTGTTATAATATATGAAAAATACATAAATGTTCAAATCACAATCATTTCATTCATCATATTTAAGTAATTTTATTTCTAAACACATTTAATCAACATATTGTATCTTGTTGGACAACAAACAATTCACCGTGAAGAACAATTAAACATTATATGGAATTAATGGTTATAACTTTTTGCAATCACAATCCAAATTAAACGCTTTCATAAAAGTAAAGTTAAACATTATATGCCAACTTTAGATTTAAATGAGTGATGCATTTCAAATTTACTTAAAACAAAGAAATCATTAACAATGTTCGTCATTAGCATACTCATAATACATTTTATAATTCAAACAACAACCACAACCACAACATTATATGAAAAACATAATATACATGGGTGATATACATATGAATATACATGTCAAACATGCATCTCAACAAAATATGCAATAAAAATGTCATATATAGATCTCAAGTCAAATATAAAACAATCAATATAAATGTAAATCAATACCACCACTAGCTAAGTCCACCACTAGAGCCAGGTGCATAAGTGTCTCTTCTACCATAGGTAGAGCCTCTATCAAGAACAAATATCTCAAAAATAAATGTCGAGAAAAATGCACTATCAAATGTTTCTATACCAATATCATGAAGATGTGCAGTAGTACCTGATGTGAACATAGTGTCCAAAGCATAAAAATATTATGAAACATGTGGAGGAAGAGGAGGAGGAGGGGGATCGGTGGATGATGACACATGTGGACTAAGAGAAAAAAAAATGATCGGTGAATGGTGACACAAGTGGAGGAGGAAAGGGAGGATTAGTAGAATATGGTGATGCATGTAGAGGAGAAGTAAGAGCAGGAGGAGGATGATCAGATGTGGATTCAGGTTCAGATACATGTGGAGGGGAGGCAAGATGATTGATATGGTGCAGACGACTCATGTGGAGGAGACTCAGGAAGAGGAGGTGGACCATGTGGTGGAGTAGAGGATGTGGATGGCTTTGCTGATGAGCTAGATGCAGTGAGATCATGAGTAACACCCATCAACGTCTCGATGAGGTTGAAAAAACCAAGAATATGATGTATCAACATCATCATGTCATAAGGAAAAAACCTCCATATAGTAGAGAGATCTTGTACCCTTAATATGTCTCTAACTAGTGTGGGTACCACTCCATGACTAGTTATAACACAACATAGTTGATTATCCACCTCTATCCAGGATCTCATATCCAGTCTGTGTGGCATGTGGGATATTTTTACTACTAGAGGTTGGTTCTCTGCCTCCTCCATCACCTCATCCTCATGTTGGGGAGGCTCATCCACAACATATGTGTCAATATCTAATAATAAGATATTTGAAACAAAATGTTGCAATGAATTACATGTGCATTAATAAGACATAAAAATATGCAAATCAATTGATCAAAACATAACAATAATATTACCTCTCTCATCTGGTGTCTCCTATTCTATAAATAATATGTTTGGACATGCTCTCTAATCCATCCCCATGTATGGGTAATTTGCAATATCAAGGACAAGAATGTCATCGCTAGCCAACACATCACATACCCCCTATCAACTGGAGAAACCATAAACTCATACTAGCCCCTCCTGGACATCAACTACCCCCACATACACATACAAACATAAAACATAGGCCTAGCATGAAAGTGGGGTACTATTGGCTGAGTGGCATGAACCCTATAAAAAAATAAAGTATATAACTCTGACGCGAATGGGAAGAATCTCATCCCAGACAAAACAACGTGATAGTGATCTAATGCATGAAAATCCTCATGAGGTTGTCATTTTGGTCCATGACGGATTCAAACCTCAACATTTTTGGTGACCATACTGGGGAACAAACTTCAATATTTAGATTTAGTTTTGCATCTAAAAATTATATGAATTTTCCTTAGGCTAACCAACCCCAGTTAGAGATTGAATTGAATAACCAATGAAGTATTCTTCATTAGTTATATAATATTGTAATAACAACTGCTCGAACGAGAGAAGAACTATAAATATATTGTGAAACACTAGTTCAATAAGAATAAAGAGAGATTCTTCGAAGAGAAATAAGAGACAAAAGACAAGACATGATAAATGAGAGAGGATTTCAAGAGCAAGGTAGGAATTGAAGCTGGACAAATAAAAAGGACTAATCACTAGAAGAAAAAGTAAATGGCTATGTGCATCAAGAACTAAAAAATGAAATCTTGAAGAAAAGAAGAAGATTCCAGACATGGTTGAGAGAGAAGAAGGATGTGAAGAACCACATGAAGAAAGACATGAATAAAGATAAGAAGAAAGATGAGAGGAAAGGAGACATAAAGAAAGATGAGAAGAAAGACATGAATAAAGACAAGAAGAAAGACGAGAGGAAAGGAGACATGAAGAAAGACAAAGATATATAAATCTAAGAAGGATAAGAGATTCTCCTTTCGACCTGTGAGGAGAACAACATGAGGTCCCTTTTCTTCCTAAAGGTACTTTGAAGACATTTTCTAGATATGGAACCATTAATGCTAAGAGACATATTGATTTGTTTTTATATGTTTGTGATTTCCATCTTGTTGAACATGATGACGTGATGGTAAGGTTGTTTCTCCAAACTTTATCAGGCCAAGCTTACAAATGGTACACCACATTTACCACAAGGTCAATCGACTCATTTGATGATATTGAAGCTATGTTCCCAAGTATGTTTGATCCCCCAATTGCGCATCACACACTTCTCAATAATTTCACCCAAATTTTTCTAAATAAAAATGAGAAGATAAGAGATTTCAATCTCAAATTTAGTAAAATACTGAACAATATCCTTGAAGATAAAAGGCCTAATGATCCGATAATACTTGGTTTCTATAAAATTGCCATGCCATCCAATGTGAAGTTCACTATTAGAACTTCCCAAATTAATACTCTGGATGAAGCAATGAACAAAGCTATAGAGATGGAGGAAATCATGATTGAAACATACATTGATCCTGAAATTATTCTTGGAAAAGTACAAAGGAAGATGGGTAATATAAACATTGATGATCAAGGAGCATCTAGTTCGAAAAAGAATGAAGAGAAAAAGACACGACCGAGTCAAAATCAGACCATCGTCGGGGGATTATTTAAAGGAACTATACCGGATGTGAAGACATACCCTGTTGTATCCCAGGAGATGAAGAAAATAATTAAGATTGCACACATGAATAGAACCATTAGACAAATGAAAAATGAAATAACAACATTGAGAAGGAATGATAATTACATACCCAATCCAAGAATGTTGGTCCCATAACAAAGAAGGAACCCTCAACAAGAACAAAGAGTGAGGTTTGAAAATGATGATAATCAACAAACACAGAGGGCCCTCAGACATCCAATTACGAATGCAATGGTACTTTATGAACCATACAATGAACAAATATTTGATCCAGAAAATGATTATATACTAGAAGAAGTTTTTGAAACTGTACAGACGAATGGATGTGAGACATCCATGTACATATTTTTGGAAGGTGAATATGATCTTGTCTCACAAGAAAATGTTTTCCAAACACGAGAATTTGAAAATAAGTCCAAGAATAAAGGTAATTCTAAAAAAAGAAAGAAAAAAATAAAGATAAAGACGATGGGAAGAGAGTAAAAAAAGTAGGGTAAAAAACAATGGAGTCAAGAAGCAACACCAGATGCTAAATCCTCTTCATATGATATATAATGTTGTTGACGATATAAGAAAGTTGAGGATTACTCTGGCTTTCACATAAATGGTAAAAATTCCTCAACAGAGGGAAAAGATTTTGAAGTTGTTGGATGAGCCAGTAGGAAGAATTGAAGTAGTTATCACAAACCCAAAGCAAAGTCAAAATACATCAGTAGTAATATTGAGAGGCAAAGTTCCACCTTTTTTATATTTCAATAGAAAATCATGATATTGTGCTCCATAATTGTATGATAGATACTAGCGTGACAAACAATATCATGCATTTGGCAGTAATGGAGGCACTTGGCATGAACTGTAGTAAGTATTATGAAACATGCAAAAACATCTATGAAATTGATTCAAGAAAGGTACCGTCATATGGAGAAATTAAGGATTTTTACGCCTGGATTACTGTTGCTCCTCATATTATTACAGTTTTCAATATTGTGGTGGTGGATCTTCCTCCTACATATGGAGTTGTCCTTAGAAGAGAATGGTCTTCCATGATGGGTGGATATATAATGAATGATAAAAGTTGTATGATGTTACTTGATAAATATGGATAAATGATCAAAGTTCCTCATGAACCTCGAAGACTGTTTTCCTTAAAAAATAAGGATAACAAACTAATGGAACATTATATGGATGTTGGTATTGGAAACTATACCATCTTGGATATGGAGCAGGTTGAGCATATAAAAAGTGAAGATAACTACTTTGCAAGATATTGGAGGATGTCATTTGGTGGAGATTTTTCAAGCTCAGGGAGCGGAGTTGGGATTGTACTCGAAATCCCTAGAAAAATTGTATACCTACATGCCATCAGAATTGAGATTTATTGCAAAAATAATGAAGCAAAATATGAGGCCTTTATTCAAGGAATGATCCTAGAACAAGAGATGATGATTGAACATTTTATTGTGACTGTAGATTCCAAATTAATAATAAATCAAGTCACTCAGAAATATAAGATTAAAAAGGAAAGTCTCAAATTATATTTCAAAAGAGTAAATGAATTGATGGAGTATTTTTGTTCTTTCAATATTTATTTTATACCAAGGGATAAAAATCAGAAGGTAGATTCATATGCATTGGTTGCTTCATTTTCAAACCCAGATGACATCCAGAGTGAGATGTCTTTTCAAGTAAAAAGAGTGTTCTGACCCTTAGTACTAGATAACCAAGAGTATCTCCAAGTGTTTGAAAATGATGAAGACCTAAAGGATTTTCTAGAAAATAAAAATGAGGATGAAGATGATGGCATTTTCTATGTTCCAAAGAATTGTGTCCAACCTGAATCTCTTCTCACAAGATATGATCATACCAAAAATCTCATAGAAGAAGTATCAATCCAAAAATTTCAAGAAAAGAAGAAAGTCAATATTGGGATTGATAGTTCCCCAAAGTACATTAACATGGGA
>ML782091.1:333641-368534 GCA_009831015.1 Picea engelmannii | reverse complement strand
GTCTCGATGAGGTTGAAAAAACCAAGAATATGATGTATCAACATCATCATGTCATAAGGAAAAAACCTCCATATAGTAGAGAGATCTTGTACCCTTAATATGTCTCTAACTAGTGTGGGTACCACTCCATGACTAGTTATAACACAACATAGTTGATTATCCACCTCTATCCAGGATCTCATATCCAGTCTGTGTGGCATGTGGGATATTTTTACTACTAGAGGTTGGTTCTCTGCCTCCTCCATCACCTCATCCTCATGTTGGGGAGGCTCATCCACAACATATGTGTCAATATCTAATAATAAGATATTTGAAACAAAATGTTGCAATGAATTACATGTGCATTAATAAGACATAAAAATATGCAAATCAATTGATCAAAACATAACAATAATATTACCTCTCTCATCTGGTGTCTCCTATTCTATAAATAATATGTTTGGACATGCTCTCTAATCCATCCCCATGTATGGGTAATTTGCAATATCAAGGACAAGAATGTCATCGCTAGCCAACACATCACATACCCCCTATCAACTGGAGAAACCATAAACTCATACTAGCCCCTCCTGGACATCAACTACCCCCACATACACATACAAACATAAAACATAGGCCTAGCATGAAAGTGGGGTACTATTGGCTGAGTGGCATGAACCCTATAAAAAAATAAAGTATATAACTCTGACGCGAATGGGAAGAATCTCATCCCAGACAAAACAACGTGATAGTGATCTAATGCATGAAAATCCTCATGAGGTTGTCATTTTGGTCCATGACGGATTCAAACCTCAACATTTTTGGTGACCATACTGGGGAACAAACTTCAATATTTAGATTTAGTTTTGCATCTAAAAATTATATGAATTTTCCTTAGGCTAACCAACCCCAGTTAGAGATTGAATTGAATAACCAATGAAGTATTCTTCATTAGTTATATAATATTGTAATAACAACTGCTCGAACGAGAGAAGAACTATAAATATATTGTGAAACACTAGTTCAATAAGAATAAAGAGAGATTCTTCGAAGAGAAATAAGAGACAAAAGACAAGACATGATAAATGAGAGAGGATTTCAAGAGCAAGGTAGGAATTGAAGCTGGACAAATAAAAAGGACTAATCACTAGAAGAAAAAGTAAATGGCTATGTGCATCAAGAACTAAAAAATGAAATCTTGAAGAAAAGAAGAAGATTCCAGACATGGTTGAGAGAGAAGAAGGATGTGAAGAACCACATGAAGAAAGACATGAATAAAGATAAGAAGAAAGATGAGAGGAAAGGAGACATAAAGAAAGATGAGAAGAAAGACATGAATAAAGACAAGAAGAAAGACGAGAGGAAAGGAGACATGAAGAAAGACAAAGATATATAAATCTAAGAAGGATAAGAGATTCTCCTTTCGACCTGTGAGGAGAACAACATGAGGTCCCTTTTCTTCCTAAAGGTACTTTGAAGACATTTTCTAGATATGGAACCATTAATGCTAAGAGACATATTGATTTGTTTTTATATGTTTGTGATTTCCATCTTGTTGAACATGATGACGTGATGGTAAGGTTGTTTCTCCAAACTTTATCAGGCCAAGCTTACAAATGGTACACCACATTTACCACAAGGTCAATCGACTCATTTGATGATATTGAAGCTATGTTCCCAAGTATGTTTGATCCCCCAATTGCGCATCACACACTTCTCAATAATTTCACCCAAATTTTTCTAAATAAAAATGAGAAGATAAGAGATTTCAATCTCAAATTTAGTAAAATACTGAACAATATCCTTGAAGATAAAAGGCCTAATGATCCGATAATACTTGGTTTCTATAAAATTGCCATGCCATCCAATGTGAAGTTCACTATTAGAACTTCCCAAATTAATACTCTGGATGAAGCAATGAACAAAGCTATAGAGATGGAGGAAATCATGATTGAAACATACATTGATCCTGAAATTATTCTTGGAAAAGTACAAAGGAAGATGGGTAATATAAACATTGATGATCAAGGAGCATCTAGTTCGAAAAAGAATGAAGAGAAAAAGACACGACCGAGTCAAAATCAGACCATCGTCGGGGGATTATTTAAAGGAACTATACCGGATGTGAAGACATACCCTGTTGTATCCCAGGAGATGAAGAAAATAATTAAGATTGCACACATGAATAGAACCATTAGACAAATGAAAAATGAAATAACAACATTGAGAAGGAATGATAATTACATACCCAATCCAAGAATGTTGGTCCCATAACAAAGAAGGAACCCTCAACAAGAACAAAGAGTGAGGTTTGAAAATGATGATAATCAACAAACACAGAGGGCCCTCAGACATCCAATTACGAATGCAATGGTACTTTATGAACCATACAATGAACAAATATTTGATCCAGAAAATGATTATATACTAGAAGAAGTTTTTGAAACTGTACAGACGAATGGATGTGAGACATCCATGTACATATTTTTGGAAGGTGAATATGATCTTGTCTCACAAGAAAATGTTTTCCAAACACGAGAATTTGAAAATAAGTCCAAGAATAAAGGTAATTCTAAAAAAAGAAAGAAAAAAATAAAGATAAAGACGATGGGAAGAGAGTAAAAAAAGTAGGGTAAAAAACAATGGAGTCAAGAAGCAACACCAGATGCTAAATCCTCTTCATATGATATATAATGTTGTTGACGATATAAGAAAGTTGAGGATTACTCTGGCTTTCACATAAATGGTAAAAATTCCTCAACAGAGGGAAAAGATTTTGAAGTTGTTGGATGAGCCAGTAGGAAGAATTGAAGTAGTTATCACAAACCCAAAGCAAAGTCAAAATACATCAGTAGTAATATTGAGAGGCAAAGTTCCACCTTTTTTATATTTCAATAGAAAATCATGATATTGTGCTCCATAATTGTATGATAGATACTAGCGTGACAAACAATATCATGCATTTGGCAGTAATGGAGGCACTTGGCATGAACTGTAGTAAGTATTATGAAACATGCAAAAACATCTATGAAATTGATTCAAGAAAGGTACCGTCATATGGAGAAATTAAGGATTTTTACGCCTGGATTACTGTTGCTCCTCATATTATTACAGTTTTCAATATTGTGGTGGTGGATCTTCCTCCTACATATGGAGTTGTCCTTAGAAGAGAATGGTCTTCCATGATGGGTGGATATATAATGAATGATAAAAGTTGTATGATGTTACTTGATAAATATGGATAAATGATCAAAGTTCCTCATGAACCTCGAAGACTGTTTTCCTTAAAAAATAAGGATAACAAACTAATGGAACATTATATGGATGTTGGTATTGGAAACTATACCATCTTGGATATGGAGCAGGTTGAGCATATAAAAAGTGAAGATAACTACTTTGCAAGATATTGGAGGATGTCATTTGGTGGAGATTTTTCAAGCTCAGGGAGCGGAGTTGGGATTGTACTCGAAATCCCTAGAAAAATTGTATACCTACATGCCATCAGAATTGAGATTTATTGCAAAAATAATGAAGCAAAATATGAGGCCTTTATTCAAGGAATGATCCTAGAACAAGAGATGATGATTGAACATTTTATTGTGACTGTAGATTCCAAATTAATAATAAATCAAGTCACTCAGAAATATAAGATTAAAAAGGAAAGTCTCAAATTATATTTCAAAAGAGTAAATGAATTGATGGAGTATTTTTGTTCTTTCAATATTTATTTTATACCAAGGGATAAAAATCAGAAGGTAGATTCATATGCATTGGTTGCTTCATTTTCAAACCCAGATGACATCCAGAGTGAGATGTCTTTTCAAGTAAAAAGAGTGTTCTGACCCTTAGTACTAGATAACCAAGAGTATCTCCAAGTGTTTGAAAATGATGAAGACCTAAAGGATTTTCTAGAAAATAAAAATGAGGATGAAGATGATGGCATTTTCTATGTTCCAAAGAATTGTGTCCAACCTGAATCTCTTCTCACAAGATATGATCATACCAAAAATCTCATAGAAGAAGTATCAATCCAAAAATTTCAAGAAAAGAAGAAAGTCAATATTGGGATTGATAGTTCCCCAAAGTACATTAACATGGGATTTGATTGTACATCTAAAGAAGTTGATCAATATATCACCCTTTTCAAATAATATTTTGATGTTTTTTCTTGAAGTTATGATGATCTAAAGGCCTATGTTAAAACAATTTTTCAACATATTATCCCATTAAGAGAAGGATCAAAACTTGTCAAGTAGAAAATAAGAATGATGAATCCCAAGTTAAAACCGTTGGTGAAGATCGAGTTAGAAAAATTGAAGAAAGATGGAATAATATATCCCATCAGACATTCTGACTGGCTTTCGAATCTAGTGGTTGTGAGGAAAAAAACTAGGGAGATTCGGATGTGTGTGGATTTTAGAGATCTCAATAAATCAAGTGTAAAAGATAATTACCCTCTTCCTAACATGGAATTCCTTCTTCAACAAGTCACTAGATTTTCTTGTATGTCCATGTTAGATGGTTTTTCTGGATACAATCAAGTTTTAGTTGCAGAGGAAGATATACCTAAGATGAATTTTCATAACACCTTAGGAGACATATGTGTATGCTCGGATGCTGTTTGGTTTGAAAAATATTGGAGCTACTTTTCATAGGGTTATGGAACAAGAATTCGAAGGCTTGATAGGAAAATTCATGGCAGACTACCAAGAGGATATAACAGTCCATTCAAAGACAAGAAATGAGCATATCCATCATCTGAGGCAAGTATTTGAAAGATTTAGATTATATGGAGTTTATTTGAATCCGAAGAAATGTTTGTTTTTTGTAACTGAAAGAAAGTTATTAATGCATATTGTGTGAAAATAGGGAATTTATATTGACCCAAAAATGGTTTGGAATATCAATGAAATCAATCCTCCATCTTCTAAGAAAGGAGTCCAGCCATTCTTTGGAAAAATCAATTTTGTGCAGAGATTTGTTCCTGACTACGCGACCATAGTAAAACCAATTAATTTATTGTTGAAAAAGAATCAAAGGTTCGAATGGACTTCAAATACATAGGAAGCATTTAGTAACATAAAAAGGGAAATCACTACAACACTGGTCCTCATTAGTCTAGGTTTCCAAAGAAATTTTATAATGTATTCATTTGCAACATAAAATTTTGTGGTATCACTCTTTACTCAAAGAAATGCTAAGGGTGAAGAGTTACCAACAAGATTTATGAGTAAGACCCTTCATGACTATGAATTAAGATGCCCATAATTGGAGAAGCAAGCCATGTCTCTCGTAAAAGAAGTAGCACACTTTCAGACCTATATTTTAAATTCTCATGTCATAGCATATGTTCCATCCTCTCCAGTGAAGATGCTTTTTAACTAACATTTAAGAGAAGGGAAATGGGAAAATTGGCTGGCAAAAATTCAAGAATATGAAATTGAAATTAAGCCTCTAAAAACAATTAAAGGGAAAGGATTGTGCAAGGTTATTGCACATGGTGATGTTATGAATGGAGTAATTTCGGTTTCAACCGGAAATCCTATATCTAGTTCGGAGTGGTACAAAGACATTGTATTTTATTTAAAGTCTGGGCAATTTGCTATTAGCATGAATCCAAAGGAAAGAAGGGAATTAAATATGAATTCAAATCAAATTGTGTTGATTACTGAAATATTATTTAGAAGGAATTATGATGGATGTTATTGAGGTGCATTGATGAAAAAGGGAATTCAAGAATTGTTACAAGAATTTCATGAAGGCATATGTGGGGAAATTTTGCACCTACTGCTACAACACATAAAATAATAAGAGCCAAATATTATTGGCCATCAATTTTCAAGGATTCATATGCGATGGTAAGAAGTTTTATCCCCTGTCAACAATTTTTAGGGAAGATGAAGAGGCCTGAAATGCCTTTGCAACTCATATCTGTAGAACAACCATTCACACAATGAGGGTTGGACATTATTGGACTAATAAATCCAAAATCAAGTAAGGGGACCATATATATTCTTACTACTACGAACTAGTTCACCAAATGGCAAGAAGCAATAGCATTTAAAAAGGATGATTCTGATGAATTGATTAAATTCCTCAAGGATAACATCTTGTCAAGATTTAATGTTCCAAAAAAACTCATTACAGACAATGGATCAATTTTTATTGGGTAAAAATTCACAAAATTTTGTGGAGAGTATGGCATCATGATGGGACAATCATAGAACTATTATCCATAAGGGAATGGCCTTGTCGAGTCTAAAAATAAGACACTCATTCGGATTGTAAATAAAAATATTGATCAAAGTCAGAAAAATTGACACTTAAAATTGACATATGCTTTATGGGAAAGGAGAATGAATCTGAAAGATAGCACTTGGATATCTCCTTATATGTTGAATTATGGAAAGGAACAAAAAATTCAAATCAACCTTGAATTGAATGCCTTTAATTATGCAATTAACATGGAGGATGTTGAAGATATTAATCCTTTGCAAAAGAGATTAAATCAATTGTTCATATTACAAGAAGAAAGAAGTGAAGCTTTGCATAAAATATCACAGAGACAACAAAATGCTAAAAAATACTTTGATCAAAGTACAATGATCAAGAACTTTCAAAAAGGTGAATTGGTGTTTCTCTGGAACAAAGAAAAGTAGAAGTCGTCAATGCATAAAAAATTTGAAGCACTTTGGATATGAAGGGGAAGATGTTAATGTTTCCTGCTAATGGGAAACACCTAAAAAGTTTTTTTTCTTAAGACTCTCTCTTCTCTTTGTACATATATTTTTCATTTTATTTTTTACATCCTCACTATTTTGACTCCATTTCCGAAAGGATAAAACATCTGGTCACGAGATTTTGGATTCTTGACAACCCGCACGGGGTTAGCATCCCACTATTAGAGCTAGTTGTTGAACCCCTTTTTTGATTCCCACCTATATTTATTTTTCCCATTTTTTTCTTACCTCTTCTTTCCCTTTCCCCATCTCTTCCCCCCCTCCCCCCTCTTTTTCCCTTTCTTTTTTATGACAATTCTAGCATACTTAGTTGTTTTCACTATGTTTTTGGACTTTCGGACGTGCATATCTTAATACTAGCAAACCTTCCTTTTCATACTAGTCGCCCACTCTGACTCTCCGCCATTACATGTTTCTTCCTTCACATTTTTCGATGCCACATTTAATGTTATGACTATGGACCCAACTACTAAATTTATTGTTGAAAAGGTCATTAATTAATGATTCTTATACTGATGCTAGTCATATTTATTTTTAGTTAATGCTTCTATAAAAGTAAATCTAACTGAAAATCATTTTACTGTGCAAAGTAATATTACAAGAAAAGTTGGCCAGCTCCGCAAAGACAGTCATGAAAAAACAATAGTTCTATGGAGATATATTGAACCTATTTGCTAGACAATACCAAAACTATCATTGGTCCCTCTCATACTGGTATTATTCAAATTTCTAGGGTAAATAGAAAAACAAGGTGTGAACCTTAGGAATAGTTCTTGCAGGATGTGTTCCAGAAGTCTCTAAATGTAAGGATATTGTCACCTGGTGTGTCAACAAGTTTATTCAAAACAAAAGGGTCATCACATTGCAAAATAGTTCTCCTATTTCATTGACACCTTCAATATTTAGAGAGATGTTGAAAATGTCAGAGTTGAACCTAGTTTATAAAGGGGAGGAAGCCATTAATTTCCTAAAAAGAAAAAATAACGGAATAAAACTTCTTCAAGAATATTTGCAAGACCCCGCATTAATTCCTGAAGATATGTCCAAAATTCAAGTAAGTTCTTTAAAAAATCCTTATAAAGAAATTTCCTAGTGTTTTACTCGAATTGTTGTCCAAGACTCTACAGAAACCATTCCCTGTCTTGAATTATATATATTGCATTTCGTGGTTAATGAAAACGCGATATTCAACTAGGCAAAGATTATTTTGAATGAAATCATTACACTATTAACTAATTTCAAGACTGAGAAAAAGTTGTATATGTCATCTTATTTGATATTTTCTATTACATACTGTCATATTTTTTAGGGTTTAAACATTTCCCGAAGAGTGAAAATAAAGGTGGAAATTGTGACCATGTGGTAGCAAGCTCAACGGAGGCATAGAGTAAGCCATCATTTATATGAGTTATATTATTATTTTGTTTATAAACTCAAGAAGTTTTTATTTGGGGAAGACACTTCCCGACTATCATTGGAAGCAACGACTTTTCTAAAGGGAAAAGGAGTTCTTGAGAAAATGGAGGCTTGCAATATGATCAAGGTTTTCTGCTCTATCAAAAAAAAAATTTTTCTTCCTTTTATCTGATAAGTTGCTTATCATTGAGATAGCTAGACAATATAAATTCTGGTTCCATACTTTCTCTGAAAAAAGAAAAAAGAAATTCATACCTCTCCCATGGAAAGTTGGTGAAATTATTCTCCGAGGAATTTCCAAAATAGATGAATATGTTGCTTGTTTCGATCATTCCAACTTGACATTCGCAGAGTAAATCAAGGGTTTCGACCCTAATCATATTTTTTATAATCATCTACTTTAATTTGGGCTCAACCCTGTACTTATAAACTCAGTTGTAAGTGGAGAAGAGGAGAATGACAACCACAATCCAAATAATCAAGAATCCGATAGAGACTGTTATAAGTACCGTAGAGCACCATAAAGAAAGAGGTAAACCCTCGAGTGATAAAAATGTCAAGTCACCAGCTGTCTCTCAAAGAAATTCCCTACCAAAGGAAAATCCTTAGCCTGGGACATCTCACACAAGAAAAATGCAGAGTAATAACTAAAGATATGATGAAGAAAGAAAACCTCGTAAGGGGAACCTGGAGAATCCTCATAAGTTAAAATTTAAGAGAAAAATGACTAATTCACAGTAGGAGGGGGAAGAAACACATGCTCCATAAAATGATTTGTTATTGGATAACATGGATTTGGATGTAGACATTGAAAATATTACTTTCCCAGATGTAGAAATACCGGCTAGAGAAAATATACAACATATGTTTGCATTCATGGTCCAGGACGAGACATTTTCCGATGAAGAAATGTTTGTTGTACAAAATGCATATTTTGATAAGGAATCTAAGAAATTAGTTTTTGAGAGAACTACAAAGAGTAAGAGTGGAAAGCTATGGTCCACCATTGACACTCGAGATATGTTTCCTTATAGACTATCATCTATTCATAAAGTTAGAGGGGATGCACTTGATGTTTCAATTGCACATATGGAGGAAAATAATGCTTAGTTGAAAGAAAAAAATGAAAGAATTGGAGGCAACCCTCATGCCTTCACCTATTTTGGCTGCCCCCGTTGCCATGATTCGTCCTAGAAAAAGTCTTCAAGAAATCACAGAGTCAATTGCAAGAGTTAAGGGAATTTCAAATTTAATCATTGCCACTCGACATTTTGTTGAAGAGAATATTAAGAAAAGAATGTCATTGATTTTAGAGTTGTGGGATATGGGAAAAGGTTTTGCTTCTCTCAGTTTGAGAATTCAGAATACCAGGGAATACTTGAATTCATATTTGAAAAATGATGAAGGGTTTTACATAGACGGAGTTGTGATGTTTGCAATGAAAGTTTCGGCGATGACAGAGAATACAAGAAAGCAAGAAAATATACCTTCTTCGAGCCACATCAAACAATTGAAATCCTGTTGGATGGAAATAATTAATGTATTAAAATGACTGACAACCCAGTTGGATGATTTATCAAGAAGGAAGACTAAAGCATATTAAAAAATTCTTTATTCGTATATCGCCAAAACCAATGTTAAAGTCCCGAACCCTAAATATATTTCAAATTCAATGCTCATGACTCGAAAAAATTTCGAAGGACAAGTTGAAGAATTAAAAGAAACATCAACATAGAATTTTGATAATGTGATTGAATTTACACATGATGATATTGACAACTGTCTTGTCGAGTACACAAATAAAAATGAAGATATTGAAAATGTGTTACGAAACTTATCTGTTGATCTTAGAGAAATTGAAAGGGATTTTTTTAATGTTAAAATAAAACAAGAAGTAATCGTTTCCCCATTAAGGGACTTTATTCAAGAATGGTTTAACAACTCAATCGCCAAGATTTTAAAAATACCATCATAAGTAGTTATGATTGGTAATCAAACCGCAACCAACAAGGGTATAAAAGAAAAAAAAAAAAATCAAATGAAGGGAGATATATACCATCATAATAAGTCCATGTTGATCACATACTTCTTCCTTTATCAGTTTTCATCCAGTTATTCATGTTCTTTAACTAGAAAATTATAACCAATTTCTGATAACTTTCTTTTTGTCTTCTTTCCATATTTTTTGTTCGACATTCGCCCACTTTATTCCTTCTATGTTCTATCTTCTTGTATATGTTTTCTTTATGGTCCGCGGGATCCCCCAATCCCATTCCTATGGACAAATGCATTTAATTGCAAAGCACTGTAACATACATTATCATTTTTTAGAAATCCTAGAGAACTAATTTGGGATCAATTTTGAATGTATTTTATAACCCTAAGTCTTGAGTATAAAGTATTTGAGATTGATCTATCATAATCTTCTTTTGAGCTATATAAACAGTACTCTATAAAATTTCTCTTATGCATACGGACCATCTTCTTTTATTTTAAATGTGATCAAAATATTTATTTTCGCTATGATGGATGTGAGGAAATTTTGTTTATTTTCTGTAATGTGTGATGTGTGAGATTCCTGGTCCACTTCTCAGGAATACTCTTTTATAAATAATTTTTACATTTCATCATTTTGATATTTTTTGAGCATTAAAGATTGGACTATCTTGATTTAAAATTACCAAGAATATCATAAGCCAAAGAGGAGTAACACCTCTCTAAAAACAAAGGAGGATTCATATCCTCGTGAGGTTTTCATTTCATTCCATGATGGGTCATTCAAACATCAAAATGTTTTGCGACCATACTGGGGAACAAACTTGAATATTTAGATTTGGTTTTGCATATAAAAATTATATGACTTTGCCTCAGGATAACCAACCCCATTTAGATATCAAATTGAATAACCGATGAAGTATTCTTCATCACTTAACAAGAAGAAGAAAGAGAGATTCTCTGAAGACAAAGAAGAGACAAAATACAAGACCAGAGAAATGAAAGACGAGTTCAGGAGCAAGGTAGGAATTGAAGCTGGAAAAATGCAAAGGACCAATCACTAGAAGCAAAAGTAAACGACTGTGTGCATCAGAAACTGGAAAATATATTTTTGAATAAAATAAGAAGATTCCATACATGGCTGAGAGAGAAGAAAGACATGAAGAATCACATGAATAAAGATGAGAATAATGGAATGAAGAAAGACAAGAAGAAAGGAGAGAGGAAAGGAGAGATGAAGAAAGGAAAAGATATAGAAATCTAAAAAGGATAAGAGATTATCCCATCGACCTGTGAGGTGAACAACATGAGCTTCCTTTTCTTCCTAAAGGTACTTTGAAGACATTTTCTGGAGATGGAACCATTGATGCTAAGAGACATATTGATTTGTTTTTGGATGTTTTTTATTTCCATCTTGTTGAACATGATGATGTGATGGAAAGGTTGTTTATCCAAAATTTATCGGACCAAGCTTATGAATGGTACACCACATTGCCCACAAGTTAGATTGGCTCATTTGATGATCTTGAAGCTATGTTCATGAGTATGTTTTCTCTCCCAGTTGTGTATCACACACTTCCCACTATTTTCACCCAAATTTTTCTAAAGAAAAATGAGAGGACAAGAGATTTCAATCTCAGATTCGGTAAAATACTGAACAAGATCCATTAAGATAAAAGGCCTAATGATACAATAATACTTGGTTGCTATAAAATTTCCATGCCACCCAATGTGAAGTTATCTATTATAACTTCCCAAATTGATACTCTAGATGAAGAAATAACCAAAGATACGGAGATGGAGGAAATAATGATTGAAACAAGAACTGACCCTAAAATTATTCTTGAAAAAGTACAAAGGTATATGGGTAATCTAAACATTGATGATCAAGGAGCATCTAGTTAGAAAAACAATGAAGAGAAAAATCCACGACCGAGTCAAAATCAGACCATAGTCGGGGGATAATTTAAAGGAACTATACTGGATGTGAAGACAAACCCTGTTGTAGCCCATGAGACAAAGAAAATAATCAATACTACATAGATGAATATAACCATTAGACAAATTCATAATGAAATAACAAGATTGAGAAGGAACGATAATTACATGCCTAATCCAATAATGTCAGTCTCAGAACAAATAAGGAACCCTCTGAAAGAACAGAGAGCGAGGTTTGAAAATTTTGATAATCGAAAAAGACAGAGGGTCCCCAGACAACCAATTCTAAATGCAGTGGTACTTGATGAACCATACAATGAACAAATAGTTGACCCAGAAAAATATTACATACCAGAAGAAATTTTTGAACTTGTACAGATGGATGGATGCGAGACATCCATGTATGTATTTCAGGAAGGTGAAGATGACCATGTATCACAAGAAAATGTTTCCCAAACATCATCATTTGTAAATAAGTCCAAGAGTAAAGGTAATTCTGAAAAAGATAAAGAAAAAGATAAATATAAAGAGAAAGAGAAAGGTGATGAGAAAGAGAGTGAAAAAAGTAGGGTAAACAACACTGAAGTCAAGAAGCAACACCAGATGCTAAATCCCCTTCAGATGATATATAATTTTGTTGTTGATCTAAGCAAGTTGATGATTACTCTGCCTTTAATAGAAGTGGTAAAAATTCCTCAACAAAGGGAAAACATTATGAAGTTGTTGGATGAGCCAACAAGAAGAATTGAAGCAGTTATCACAAACCCAAAGCAATGTCAAAATAAATCAATAGTAAAATTGAGAGGCAAAGTTCCACCTTTTTTTATATTTCAATAGAAAATCATGATGTTGCGCTCCATAATTGTCTCGTAGATACTGGCACAAAAAATAATATCATGCCTTTGGTACTAATTAAGGCACTTGGCATGATCTGTGGTAATTATTATGAAATAGGTGAAAGAATATATGCAATTAATTCAAGAAAGGTACCGGCATATGGAGAAATTAAGGATTTTTATGCCTAGATTATTTTTTCTCCCCATATTTTTACATTTTTCAATATTGTGGTGGTGGATATTCCTCCTGCATATGGAGTTGTCCTTGGAAGAGACTGGTATTCCATGATTGGTGGCTATATAATGAATGACATAAGTTGTATGATGTTACCTAATAAAGATGGAGAAATGATCAAATTTTCTCGTGAACCTCGGAGATTGTTTTCGTTCAAAAAGAAGGATAGAGAACTAATGGAAGATTATATAGATGGTGGTATTGGAAACTATGCCATCTTAGATATGGAGAATATTGAGAATATAAAAAGTGAAGATAACTACTTTGTAGGCTATTGGAGGATGTTTTTTAATGGAGCTTGTTCAAGCTCAGGGAGCGGAGTTGTGATTGTACTCAAAATCCCCAAAAAACTTCTATACCTGCATGCCATAAGAATTGAGTTTCCTTCCAAAAATAATGAATTAGAATACGAGGCCTTAATTCAAGGAATGATACTGGCATGGGAGATGAGGATTGTGTTGGGTATGTGTTATATTCTTTGCATGTGTGTGTATGGGTGCGTCAGATTCGACAGCTGCGTCTAACGATCCCTATAGTAGTGCTCTTTGTGTCGTGTGCGTCAGGCGCTTCCTAGGGGGGTCCCAAGGGAGGGAAGGTATGACCCCCCCTGGTTATGCGCAACGTTCAGCACCGGGCAGTAGCCCGGGGCCGACGGGGTTGGGCAATTTTTTCTATTTTTAGCGGTTTTCTAAATTAATCCCGGATTAAGGGATTAGGGTTTTGGTATCTACATAATACCTAAAAACATTGTATATATTGTATGGTGAATGGTGAAATTTGATATAATGAATATAAGAGAGGTTTTCCTCGGTTCAGGGTTTCCGGTATAAATCTTTGTGTACTATGTGTATGAGCCATTGATTAAATTCTATTTTGCTTAAGAATCTATATGCATTTCTTTATTTCACGGGTTTAAAACTTGCATGTGGTATCAGAGCTCGTTTTTTGCTATAAAGGGACACCTTTGTTGTTGAGGGTTTGGCTCAGTCTTGATAGATAAATTTTATCTTGGGTCTGTGATAAACCTGGGTTTTGTGGGAGATTTTGCAATGGTTATTCGAGTGTATAAAGAGGAATGATGAGCTCTTCTAGAATCGAGATAGAGAAGTTCAATGGTAAAAACTTTAAGATATGGAAGCTCAAGATGGAGGACCTTCTTGTAGACAAAGAAAAATGGATCGATGTGGATCCTAGTACATATCCTAATGGTATGTAGCCTACTGGCACACATACGACTGGTACACAACCTACTAGTACACAAACTACTAGTACACTACCTACTCGTATGTCAAAGGAAGATTGGGAGAAGTTGGACAGAAGATAAAGGAGTACTATTTGACTTTGCCTGGTAGATTCAATGTTTTTGATTGTCTTAGGAGAATCTACATCCAAGGAACTATGGAATAAGTTAGGGAATTTGTATCAATCAAAGTCCCTAGTAAACAAGTTGTTTCTCCGAAAGAAGTTGCATCATCTTAGGATGGAAGATTGAGATTCTATGACAGAACATCTAAATTCCTTTAATACTCTGGTAAGTCAACTTGTCTCTGTTAATATTAGGATTGCAAAAGAAGATAAGTGTATTAATTTTTTATGTTCTTTTCCAGACTCTTGGGATAATCTAGTTGTAGCAATTGGTATTACCACTCAATCTACATTGAAGTATGAGGATGTAGTTGCATCCTTGTTATATGAAGAGATGAGGTGGAAAAACATGGATAGTCATAGCACAAATGATTTATTTGTAAGAGGTCATACCCAAGACATGAATCCTGGTAAGCCTTCGGGGGGGGGGGAGATCTAAATCTACAGGTATATCTAAGTCTCCAGGAAAATATTTGAGGAAATATTGGAAGTGTGGTAAAACATGGCATTATAAGAAAGATTGCAAGTCTAAGAAGGTTGAAAAACCAAAGGGATCTGATAGTACCTCTTCCACAGAGGCGAAAAACTCCACTGAAGAAGGAGGTGATGTTTAACTAGGATCTACAGGTACACATGCAGACCGTGATGTATGGTTTATCGACTCATGTGTGTCATACCATATGACTCCTCACAGGTAGTGGTTATCTGAATATGAAAAATATGATGGTGGTGATGTATTCCTAGGAGATGAATCGACAACAAAAATCATGGGACATGGAAGAGTTAAGTTGCTGCTAAAATATGGAAGGATTAGAACTCTCCCTGGGGTTCTGCACATTCCAAAACTAGCCAGGATCCTAATATCTGTAAGCAAGTTGGATGATGCAGGAGTGGATACTGTTTTGGGAAAGGGCACTTGCAATATGGTACAAGGAGCAATGGTGTTGATGAGGGGAGTTTAGTGTGGACCTCTGTACAAGTTGTTGGGAAGCATTTATACTAATAGGTGTAATAGGTATGTTGTCCCTGAGCAGAGAAATGAAGGAGAAAAGAGTAATACTATCCCTAAAAGGAAGACAATGTTGTGGCATCAAAGACTGGGGCATATTGGAGAAAACGGCCTTCGAACACTACACGATAAAGGTATGGTTGAAGGTATGTCTAATTACACTCTGGATTTTTATTTCTGTGAACATTGCATACATGGTAAATAAAATCGAGTAAGATTCCCATCTAGCGCTACAAGAGCAAAGGGGATCTTAGAGTTGATACACAGTGATGTGTTTGGACCTATTCCTATTCCATCCGTAGGTAAATATGTGTATTATGTTTCATTCATAGATGATTTCTCAAGGAACACATGGATTTATTTTCTTAGAAATAAATTTGAGGTATTTGATAAATTTAAAGAGTTTAAGGCCCTAGTAGAAAATCAGACAGAAAAGAAAATAAACGTATTGAGAACAGATAATGGTGGAGAATTCTGCGGAAATGAATTCAAAGAATTCTGTACGAAGTGTGGTATAGAAAGGCAGAAGAATAATCCATACACTCATCAATAGGATGGAGTTTCAGAAAGGATGAACATGACACCGATGGAAAACACAAGGAGCATGCTCAGCGGTGCCGAGTTAGGACAACAATTTTGGGCAAAGGTAGTGGGTACAACATGTTGCTTGGTCAATCGATCACCTTCATCAATTTTGGATGATAAAACTCCACACGAGGTATGGACTGGAAATAAACCCTCTCTTTAACATCTTAGAGTGTTTGGTTGTGATGCTTATGTACATGTTACAAAGGAAAATAGGAGTTAGCTGGATAAAAGGATGAAAAGTGTATCTTTATTGGTTATAAAGATGGTCTGAAAGGTTATAAGCTTTGGAACCCAGATACCAAGAAGACTGTTTACAGTTGAGATGTTGTTTTCAGAGAGGTAAAAGATGCTTCCAAATAGGAATTCCTACCAAGGCTAGAAGAACCTGAGAAAACAGAGCCTGTGTTGGATGATGCAAAATCTAAATCATGTGAAGAAGATGAAGCAGAAGAAGAAGAAGAATCTCATACTCCAGTATTGAGGAGATCAGTTAGATAAATAAGGCAACCAGAAAGGTATATTCCACCGGATTTCCATTCCAATTTTTCTTTATCTATTACTGATGATGATCTTAGAACTGTCAGGGAAGTAGTGAATTTAGAGGATAGTAAACTCTGGAAGAAGGCCATGGTTGAATAAATGGATGCCTTGGATAAGAATGAGGCATGGGATATAGTTGAGTTTCCAGCTGGAAGAAAATATGTTGGTATAAAATGGTTGTTTAAGAAGAAGTTTAATGCAGAAGGAAAAGTGGAGAAATACAAAGCTCGGTTAGTAGAAAAAGGTTATTCCCAGGTAGAGGGAATTGACTTTGGTGATATTTTTTATCCTATTGCTAAGTTAACTTATATTATATTTCTTTTATCTATTGTTGTTGCTTTTGATCTTGAAGTGGAATAGATGGATGTGAAGACATCATTCCTACATGGGAATCTGGAAGAATAAATCTACATGAAGCAACCATAAGGCTTTGTAGTGAAGGGAAAGAAAGAGCTGGCCTGTAAGCTAAAGAAGTCACTATATGGTCTGAAGCAATCACCTAGGATGTGGTACCAAAAGTTTGACACATACATCCTTGGATTGGGATTTGTGAGAAGCAAGGTTGATCACTGTGTATATTCCAAGCAGGTTGGTAATCACTTCATTTATGTAGTGTTGTATGTTGATGACATGTTGTTGGAAGGAAATAACATGGATGTTATCAAGGAGGTGAAATCGCAGCTATCCTCCAAATTTGACATGAAGGATCTTGGTGCTGCTAACTTCATTCTAGGAATGGAAATTAAAAGAGATCGTGCAAACATGAAACTCTAGTTGAATTAGAGAAAATATGTTGAGACAATATTGCATAGGTTTAATATGCATGGAATTAAATCGGTCAAGGTTCCTATTCCTATAGGTGTAAAGTTATCTGTAGATCAGTGTCCCAAGACACAGGAAGAAGAAGAGGACATGTCCCATGTCCGTATGCCAGTGCAGTTGGCAGTTTGATGTATGCAATGGTCTGTACTAGACCAGACATTTCACTTGAGTGGGAGTTTTGAGTAGGTATATGTCAAAAATAGGGAAGGAGCATTGGAAAACAGTAAAGAGGGTCTTCAGGTATTTGCGTGGCACTACCAATTATGGATTCTTCTACCAAGGAAGACCAGGATTGGATAGAGTGGTGGACATACATGGCTTTGTTGATGCAGATTGGGCTCAAGATCTGGATCGCAGAAGATCTACAAGTGGGTATGTGTTTAACCTATTTGGAGGAGAAATCATTTGGATGAGAAAAAGACAGGTTGTAGTGGCACTCTCAACTATAGAAGCTGAATACATGGCAACCACTCATGCAAGCAAGGAAGCAGTATGTTTACAGAGATTGTGTTAAGGTATTGGGTTGGTACAACAAGCAGTGATATTAGATTGTGACAGTTAGAGTGCAATCTTCTTGGAAAAGAACTCAACTTATCATTCGAAGACAAAGCATATTGATGTTTAGTATCACTTTGTGAGAGACATGGTTGAGGAAAAGAAGGTGTTGCTGGAAAAGGTTGACACTTTGAAGAATGTTGCAGATTCATTGACAAAGTCTATGAGCACAGAAAAGTTCTCCTGGTGTAGAGTAACAATGGGCATTGCTTCCCTAGATTGTTGACTATATAATCCTATGGACCCCTGGATGCAAATAAAACAACAAGTGGGAGAATGTTGGGCATGTGTTATATTCTTTGCATGTGTGTGTGCGGGTGCGTCAGATTCGACAACTACATCTGACAATCCCTCTAGTAGTGCTCTTTGTGTCGTGTGCACTGGGTGCTTCCTAGGGGGTCCCAGGGGGGGGGGCAGGTATGGCCCTCATTGGTTACGCCCAGCTTTCGGCACCGGGTGGTAGCCCGGGGCTGACAGGGTTGGGCGGTTTTTTCTATTTTTAGCGGATTTTTCTATTTTTAGCCGTTTTCTAAATTAATCCTGGATTAATGGATTAGGGCTTTGGTATCTACGGAATACCTAAAAACATTGTATATATTGTATAGTGAATGGTGAAATTCGATATAATGAATATACGAGAGGTTTTCCCCAGTTGAGGGTTTCTGGTATAAATCTTTTTGTGCTATGTGTATGAGCCATTGATTAAATTCTATTTTGCTTAAGAATCTATATGAATTTCTTTACTTCACAGGTTTAAAACTTACAGATTTAACATTTGATTGTGACTAGCGATTCTGAATTAATAATAAATCAAGTCACTCAGAAATATAATATTAAAAAGGAAAGGCTCAAATTATATTTCAAAAGAGTAAATGAATTGATGGAGGATTTTTGTTCTTTCAATATTTATTTTATACTAAGGGATAAAAATCAGAAGGAAGATTCATTATCATTGGTCGCTTCGTTGTCAAACCCATATGATATCCAGAGTGAGATGTATTTTCAAGTAAAAAGAGTGTTTCTACCCTCGTTACCAAATAACCAAGAGTATATTCAAGTGTTTAAAAATGATGAAGAAATCAATTTTTTTCTAGAAAATGAAAATGCGGATGAAGATGATGACATTTCCTCTGTTCTAAAGAATTGTGTCCATTATGAATCTCTTTTCACAAGAGATGATCATACCAAAAGTTTCACGGAAGAAGTATCAGTTTGAAAAGTTCAAGAAACGAAGAAAGTCAATATTGGGACTGATAGTTCCCCAAAGTACATTAACTTTGGAGTTGATTGTACATTTGAAGAAGTTGATCAATATATCTCCCTTTTCAAAGAATATTTTGATGTTTTTTCTTGGAGTTATGAAGATCTAAAGGCCTATGATAAAAACATATTTTAGCATGTTATCCCATAAGAGAAGGAGAAAAAACTATCAAGTAGAAAATAAGAATTATGAATCCCAAGTTAAAAATGTTGGTGAAGATCGAGTTAGAAAAATTGAAGAAAGCTGGAATAATATATCCCATTAGACATTCTTACTGGATTTCAAATCCAGTGGTTGTGAGGAAAAAGACTAGGGGTATTTGGATGTGTGTGGATTTAGATATCTCAATAAATCAAGTGTAAAAGATAACTACCCTCTGCCTAACATGGAATTCCTTCTTCAACAAGTCACTGGATCTACTTGTATGTCCATATTAGATGGTTTTTCTGGATACAATCAAGTTTTAGTTGCAGAGGAAGACATACCTAAGACGACTTTCATAACACCTTGGGAGACATATGTGTATGCTCGGATGTCGTTTGGTTTGAAAAATGATAGAGATACTTTTCAGAGGGATACAGACCACACATTCGAAGGATTGATAGGAAAATCCATGGTGCACTACCAAGATGATCTAAAAATCCATTCAAAGACAAGAAATGAGCATGTCCATAATTCAAGGCAAGTATTTGAAAGATGTATATTATATGGAGTTTCTTTGAATCCGAAGAAATGTTTGTTTGTTGCAACTGAAGGAAATTTATTGGGGCATATTAGGTGCAAAGAAGGAATTTATATTAACCCAGAAAGGGTTAGGGATATCAATGAACTCAACCCTCCATCTTCTAAGAAATGAGTCCAATCATGGAAAAATCAATTTTGTGAGGAGATTTGTTCTTGACTACACAAGCATAGTAAAACCGATTAATTTATTGTTGAAAAATAATCAAAGGTTCGAATGGACTTTAGATACACAGGGAGGCTTTAGTAACATCAAAAGGGAAATCACTACAACATTGGTCCTCATTAGTCCGGATTTTCAAAGAGATTTTATCATGTATTCATTTGCAACAAAAATTGTTGCGACATCAGTCCTTACTCAAAGAAATGATAAGAGTTAAGAGTTTTCAATCAAATTTATGAGTAAGAACCTCCATGACTATGAATTAAGATACTCAGAATTGGAGAAGCAAGCCCTGTCTCTCATAAAAAACATATCACACTTTCAGATCTATATTTTAAATTCTCATGTCATAGCATATGTTCCATCCTCTCTAGTGAAGATGCTTTTGAACCACCAATTAAGAGAAGGGAAATCGGAAAATCGGTTGGCAAAAATTCAAGAATATGACATTGAAATTAAGCCTCTAAAATCAGTTAAAGGGTAAGGATTGTGAAATCTTATGGCACATGGTGATGTTCTAAATGGAGTAGTTTTATTTTCAATCAGAAATCATATACCTGTTTCAAAGTGGTACAAAGAAATTTTATTTTATTTAAAGTTTGGGCAATTCCTATCAACATGACTCCAAAGGAAATAAGGGCATTAAAGATGAAGTCAAATAAGTATGTGTTGATTGATGAAATATTATTCAAAATAAATTATGATGGCATGTTATTGAGGTGCGTTGATGAAAAGAGAGCTCAAGAAATCATACAATAATTTTGTGAAGGATTTAATTCAATGGAGCTTGTTCAAGCTTAGGGAGCAGAGTTGGGATTGTACTCAAAAGCCCCGAAAAATTGTATACCCACATTCCATCAGAATTGAGTTTTCTTGCAGAAATAATGAATAATAATATGAGGCCTTAATGCAAGGAATGATCCTGGAACGGGAGATGGGGATTGAACATTTGATCGTGACTAGCTATTTTGAATTAATAATAAATCAAGTCACTCATAACATAATATTAAAAAGGAAAGGCACAAATTATATTTCAAAAGAGTAAATGAATTGATGGAGGATTTTTTTTCTTTCAATATTTATTTTATTCCAAGGGATACAAATCATAAGGAAAATTCATTAGCATTGGCCACTTCATTGTCAAACCCAGATGACATCCAGAGTGAGACATATTTTCAAGTAAAAAGAGTGTGTCTACCCTCTTTACCAGATAACCAAGAGTATCTCCAAGTGTTTGAAATTGATAAAGAACAAAATAATTTTCTAGAAAATGAAAATGAGGATGAAGATGATGACATTTCCTCTGTTCCAAAGAATTGTGTCCAGTCTAAATCTCTTTTCACAAGAGATAATCATACCAAAAGTCTCACAAAAGAAGTATCAGTATGAAAATTTCAAGAAATGAAGAAAGTCAATATTGGGACTCATAGTTCCCCAAAGTACATTAACCTGGGATTTGATTGTAAATTTGAGGAAGTTGATCAATATATCTCCCTTTTCAAAGAATATTTTGATGTTTTTTCTTGGAGTTATGATGATCTAAATGACTATGATAAAACAATATTTCAACATATTATCCCATTAAGAGAAGGAGCAAAACCTGTCAAGTAGAAAATAAGAATGATGAATCCCAAGTTAAAACCATTAGTGAATATTGAGTTAGAAAAATTGAATAAAGATGGAATAATATATCCCATCAGACATTCTAACAGGCTTTCAAATCTAGTGGTTGTGAAGAAAAAGACTAGAGAGATTCAAATGTGTGTGGATTTTAGATATCTCAATAAATCAAGTGTAAAAGATAATTACCCTCTGCCTAACATGGAATTGCTTCTTCAACAAGTCACTGGATCTTCTTGTATTTCCATGTTAGATGGTTTTTCTGGATAGAATCAAGTTTTAGTTGCGGAGGAAGACATACCTAAAACAACTTCCATAACACCTTGGAAGACATATGTGTATGCTCAGATGTCGTTCGGTTTGAAAAATGCTAGAGCTACTTTTTATATGGCTATGGACCACACATTCAAAGGCTTGATAGGAAAATCCAATGGAGGACTACCAATATGATCTAATAGTCCATTCAAAGACAAGAAATGAGCATATCCATCATCTGAGGCAAGTATTTGAAAGATGTAGATTATATGGAGTTTCTTTAAATCTGAATAATTGTTTGTTTGTTTTAACTGAAGGAAAGTTATTGGGGCATATTGTGTGTAAATAATGAATTTGTATTGAGCAATAAACAATTAGGGATATCAATGAAATTAACCCTCCATCTTCTAAGAAATGAGTCAAGTCATTGTTTGGAAAAAATAATTTTGTGCAAAGATTTGTTCTTGACTATGCGAGCATAGTAAAATCGATTAATTTATTGTTGAAAAAGAATCAAAGGTTCGAATGGACTTCAGATACACATGGATCCTTTAGTAACATCAAAAGGGAAATCACTACAACACCGGTCCTCATTAGTCCATATTTTCAAAGATATTTGATCATGTATTCATTTGCAACAGAAATTGTTGTGGCATCAATCCTTACTCAAATAAATGCTAAGAGTGAAGAGTTACCAATCGGATTTATGAGTAAGACCCTCCATTACTATGAATTAAGATACTCAGAATTGGAGAAGCAAGCCCTGTCTCTCATAAACGTAGTAGCACACTTTCGGTTCTATATTTTAAATTATCATGTCATAGCATATGTTCCATCCTCTTCTGGAGTGAAGATGCTTTTGAACCATCAATTAAGAGAAGGGAAATGGGAAAATTGGTTGGCAAAAATTCAAGAATATGACATCGAAATTAAGCCTCTAAAACCAGTTAAAGGGAAAATATTGTGTAAGCTTATTGTGCATGGTGATGTTCTAAATGGAGTAATTTCATTTTCAATTGGAAATCCTATATCTGGTTCGGAGTGGTACAAAGACATTGCATTTTATTTAAAGTTTGGGAAATTTCCTATCGGCATGACTCCAAAGGAAAGAAGGGAATTAAAGATGAAGTCAAATCAATATGTGTTTATTTCTGAAATATTATTCAAAATAAATTATGATGGCATGTTATTGAGGTGCGTTGATGAAAAACGAGCTCAAGAACTCATACAATAATTTCATGAAGGCATATGTGGGGGACATTTTGTACCTACTACTACAACACATAAAATAATAAGAGTTGGATATTATTGGCCATCAATTTTCGAGGATTCATATGCGACGGTAAGAATATGTATCCCCTATCAATAATTTTTAGGGAAGATGAAGAGGTCTGTAATGCCTTTGAAATCCATATATGTAGAACAACCATTCACACAATGGGGGTTGGAAATTATTGGACCGATACATCCAAAATCAGGTAAGGGGCACATATATATTCTTACTGCCATGGACTACTTCACCAAATGGAAAGAAGCAATAGCATTGAAAAAGGTTGATTCTGATGAATTGATTAAATTCCTCATGGATAACATCTTTTCAAGATTTGATGTTCCGGAAAGAATTATTGCATACAATGGCTCAATTTTCATTGGGTCAAAATTCATAAAATTTTGTGGAGAGTATGGCATCGTGATGGGACAATCGTCGAACTATTATCCACAAGGGAATGACCTTGTTGAGTCTACCAATAAGACACTCATTCAGATTCTAAAGAAAAATATTGATCAAAGTCAGAAAAATTGGCACTTAAATTGACATATGCATTATGGGGAAGCATAATGACTCCGAAAGATAGCACTAGGATGTCTCCTTATATGTTGGTTTATGGAAAGGAAGAAAAAATTCCAATCAACCTTGAATTGAATGCCTTGAATTATATAGTTAACATGGAGGACGATGACGATATTACTCATTTGCGAAAGAGACTAAATCAATTGTTGATATTAGAAGAAGAAAGAAGTTTTGCATAAAATATCACACAGACAACATAATGTTAAAAAATACTTTGATAAAAGTGAAACGATTAAGAAATTTCAAAAAGGAGAATTGGTGTTACTCTTGAACAAAGAAAAGGAGAAGACATCAATGCATACAAAATTTGAACCACTTTGGATCGAGCCTTACCCCATTGATAAAATATTGGGTTTCAATTCATACATGCTTAAAGATATGAAGGGGAAGATGTTAATGTTTCCTATCAATGGGAAACACCTAAATTTTTTTCTTCAGTTGAGACTCTCTCTTCTCTTTGTACATAGATTTTTCATTTCATTTTGTACATCCTCACTGTTCTGACTCCATTTCCCAAAGGATAAAACATCTGGTCATGAGATTCTAGATTCTTGAAAACCTGCAGGGGGATATCATCCCATAGTTGGATCCAGTTGTTGAACTCCTTTTGTGCTTCCCCCCTATTTCTATTTTTCCCATTTATTTTCTTACCTCTTCTTTTCCCTTTCTATATTTTCCCTTTCCCCATCTCTTTTTTTTCCCCTCTTTTTCCCTTTCTTTGTTATGACAAGTCTACCATATTTAGTTGCTTTCACTATGTTTACGGACTTTCAGACTTGTGGACCTTCGGACTCATGAACCTGCCTTTTCATACTAATTTCCCATTCCGACTCTCCACCATTACATGTTTCTTCCTTCACCTTTTTCAACACCACATTTAATGTTATCCCTACAGACCCAACTACTAAATTTATTGTTGAAATGGTCATTAATTAATAATTCTTATACCGAGGCTAGTCATATTTATTTTGAGTTAATGCTTCTGTAAAAAGAAGTCTAACTTAAAATCATTTTACTGTGAAAATTAATATTACAAGAAAAGTTGGCCAACATCGCAAAGACAGTCATGAAAAAACAACAGTTCTGTGGAGATACCTTGAACCTATTTGCTAGAGAAGACCAAAACTATCATTGGCCCTCCCTCTCATATTGGTATTATTCAAATTTGTTGGGTAAAGAGAACAACAAGATGTGGAACTCAAGAATAGTTCTTGTGGGATGTGTTCCATAAGTCTTTGGATGCCATAATATTGTCACCTGGTGCATTGTCAAGTTTATTCAAAATAGAAGGGTCATCACATTGCAGAATAATTCTTTTATTTCATTGGCTCCTTCAATATTTAGAGAGATGTTGAAATTTCCAGAGCCGAACCTGGTTTATAAATGGGAGGAAGCCAGAAATTTCCTAAGAAGAAAAAAATAACGAAACATAACTTCTTCAAGAATATTTGCATGACCCTGCATCAATGCCTGAAGATATATCCAGAATTCAGGTAATTTCTTTAAAAAATCCTTATAAAGAAATTGCCTAGTTGTTTACTCGAATTGTTGGATAGGACTCTACAAAAACCATTCCCTAAATTTGGTGGTTCATGAAAACACGATCTTCGACCGAGAGAAGATTATTTCGAATCAAATCAATGCACAATTGACTAATTTCAAGACTGAGAAAAATTTGTATATGTAGTCTTATTTGATATTTGATATTACATATTGTCATACTTTTGAGGGTTTAAACATTGCTCGAAGAGTCAAAATAAATGTGGACCCTGTGACCATGTGGTACCAAGCTCTATGAAGGCAAAGAGTCAATCGTCATTTCTATGAGGTATATTATGATTTTGTTTATAAATTCAAGAATTTGTTATTTGGGGAAGACACTTCTCGACTATCATTGGAAGCAACGAATTTTCCAAAGGGAAAAGGAGTTCTTGAGAAAATGGAGGATTACATTTTCATTAGGTTTTTTTGCTCTATCGAAAAGCCTATTTTTCATCATTATTATATATCAAATAGACGAATATGACTCTGAAATTTCTATGAAAAGAGAAAAAAACAATTCATACCTCTCTTGTGGAAAGTTGGTGAAATTCTTCTCCTAGGAATTTCCAAAATAAATGAATATGATGCTTGTTTTGATCATTCCAACTTGATATTCACAGAGGAAATCAATTGTTTCGACCCTAATCATATTTTTTATAATAATTTTCTTTTAGTTGGGCTCAACTCTTCACTTATAAATTCAGTCGTAAGTGGAGAAGAGGAGAATGACAACCACAATCCAAATAATCAAGACACCGACAAAGAATTTGGAGATATAGAGACAATTATAAGTACCACAGAGAACCATAAAGAAAGAGGTAAACCCTCAAGTGAGAAAAATGTCCAGTCACCAACTATCTCTCAAAGAAATTCCCTACCAAAGGAAAATCCTCAACCCATGACATCTGACATAGGAAAAATGCAGAGTAATAACTTAGGAGATGATGAAGAAAGAAACCCTCCTAAGGGGAACCTAAAGAATCCCCATAAGTTAAAATTTAAGAGAAAAAGGACTAATTCACAACAGGATGGGGAAGAAATGCATGCTCCAGAAAATGATTTGTTATTGGATAACATGGATTTGGATGTAGATATTGAAAACATTACTTTCCCATATGTAGAAATACCAGCTAGAGAAAATGTACATCATATTTCTGCACTCATGGTCTAGGAAGAGGCATTTTCTGATGAAGAAACATTCATTGTACAAAATGCATATTTTGACAAGGAATCTAAGAAATTGTTTTTTGATAGAACTACAAAGAGTAAGAGTGGAAAGCTACGGTCCACCATTGACACTTGAGATATGTTTCCTTATAGACTATCATCTATTCATAAAGTTATAGGGGATGCACTTGATGTTTCAATTGCACATATGGAGAAGGAGAATGCTCAATTGAAATAAAAAAATAAATAATTGGAGGAAACCCTCATGCCTCCACCTATTTTGGCCTCCCCCGTTTCCATGATTCATCCTGGAAAAAGTCTTCAAGAAACCCTAGATCCAAGTGCAAGAGTCAAGGGAATTTCAAATTTAATCATCACCACTCGACATTTTGTTGAAGAGAATATTAAGAAAAAAATCTCATTGATTTTAGAGTTGTGGGATATGGGAAATTTTTTTTCTTCTCTCATTTTGAGAATTCAAAATATCAGGGAATACTTGAATTCGTATTTGAAAAGAGATGAATGGTTTTACATAGATGGAGTTGTGATGTTTCTAATGAAAGTTTCAGAAATGACATAACAGACAAGAAAGAAAGAAAATCTACCTTCTCTGAGCCACATCAAACAATTAAAATCTCGCTGGATGGAAAGAATTAACATATTAAAATGACTGGCAACTCAATTGGCTAATTTATCAAGAAGGAAGACTGAAGCATATTAAAAAATTCTTGATTTCGATATCGTCGGAACCACTGTTGAAGTATCAGACCCTAAATATATTTCAAATTCAATGCTCATGACTTGAAAACATTTCAAAGGACAAGTTGAAGAATTAAAAAGGGAATCAACTGTGAAGTTTGATAATATGATTGAATTTACACATGATGGTATTGACAGTTGGCTTGCTGAGCACACAAATAAAAGTGAAGATACTAAAAATGTATTACACAATTTATCTGTTGATCTTAGAGAAATTCAAAGGGATTTGTTTAATGTTAAAATAAAACAAGAAGTAATTGTTTCCCCATTAAGGGGCTTTATTCAATAATAGTTGAATAACTCAATCGCTAAGAAATACCAGCAGAAGTAGTTATGACCGGTAATCAAACCGTGACCAACAAGGGTATAAAAGAAAAAACAACAAGCAAATGAAGAGAGAAATAGAGCATCATAATAAGTCCATGTTGATCACAGACTTCTTCCTTTATCAGTTTCCATCCAGTTATTCTTCTTCTTTAACTAGAAAAGTATAATTGAATCCTGATAACATTCTTTTTGTCTTCTTTCCATATTTTGTTGTTCGACATCCACCCACTTTCTTCCTTCTATGTTCTATCTTCTTGTATATGCTTTCTTTATAGTCTGCGGGGGCCCCAATCCTAGTCCTCTAGAAAAACTCTTTTAATTTCAAAGGACTGTAAGATACATTATTATTTTTAGAAATCCAGAGAATTAAATCGGGATCAATTTTGATTGTATTTTATAATTATGAGTCTTGAGTATAAAGTATTTGAGATTTATATATCATAATAATATTTTGAGCTATATAAGTAGTACTCTATAAAAGTTCTCTTATTCATACATGTCGTCTTCTTTTATTTTAAATGTGATCATAATCTTTATTTTCACTATGATGGATGTGAGGAAATTTTATTTATTTTCTATAATGTGTGATGTGTGAGATTCCTGGTCCACTTCTCAGGAATACTCTTTTATAAATACTTTTTACTTTTTAGCATTTTGATATTTTTTGAGCATTAAAATTTGGAATATCTTTATTTGAAATGACCAAGAATATCATAAGACAAAGAGGAGTACCACCTCTCTAAAAATGAAGGAGGATTCATATCCTCGTGAGGTTTTCGTTTCGGTCCATGAAAAATTCAAATGTCAACATCTTCCCATTAGAGCTATATTGTGATAATGTCAAGAGAATAAGACACATGCACTTAATGTCCTCTCTATCAAATGAATATATCCGTAGCTGACCACCACGAACCTGAAACTCTGAAGTCGAATGAAGATGTAGGTTGAAATACCTCTGAACATATGCCATTTGGGTTTCTCCTGCAACACTGGGAGGTAGCGCAGGGAAATTCGTCATATACTCCCTCCTCATATAAAACCCCTTAATTAAATAGACATCCTCCTCTGTCGGATGATACCACAAATCGGGATTGACCCTGAACCCCTGTCTCACATGAGCCCAAGGAAATATCAATTGTTGTAACAACAAATATTCCCCTAAGAGGGATGTACCTTCCCAATACAACTTCAGGAAGATAATATCCATCAAAAGGTTTTTTTTTTTGGCTATGAAAGAGGGAGACAAAAAAACTCCCTCTCCCTCCCTCTGGCCTCCCACTCATGCACAAATGTGTGTGTCTCGACCTGCTATTACTGCTCTTCCTCCTCCTCTCGTTGTCATATATAATTCACATACAAATATTTTTAGGCACATATATATAGATAAAATAAATTGAAATTATAAAACAAACACATATATAAATAACATTTATTTTAAAAAATCTAAAATTATTTTTTTGCAAAAAAATATTAAAAAACAACTGATGCGCTGAAAACAAAACATATGCCCTGGAGACGGTGCACTTTATTAGAAAAACAATATCGCTGTTACTAATACACGTTGGTGCCACATTTATTGTCGCACCACTAAGTATTTTTACAGTTCATCCCATAGGATGCTCTGCATCTACTTAGTGCTTTTAACCGCATTGATCCAATGCTTTTAACCACACTGGTTCATTTCGTTAACAAATACACAACGCCATGGTTCCATTTGTTAAAATGAAAGCATAGGTACATTGTTTCTACTAGAGAATCGACATGATGTATAGTGATGCATTGTATTACTAACGCACCACTAACGAGGCCTTACAGAAGATGAACCACGATGTTTATTTTTCAAAACATGTCGCGGTGAGTTTAACCTTTACACACTAGAATACCATGCTTATTGTCACACATCCATGGATTGTAGTGGTACATCTCTCTCTAATTGGTTATTACAAATTCACCCCGATGTTGTTGTCTATACAACACCAGTGTAGTTGTTGGATTGATGGGCACCGCTAGGTTAAATTTCATTATCACAGTTGAAGCAGTGTGATGTGTTACTATTTACGCATTCGTGCCATTGTGATATTGGAGCACTGACATTTTTTTCCATGGTGCATTGTAGAGGATAAAGCACCGGGAATGAGGCATCTAATGAGATGCCCTACTATGCCAAGTCAGGCAATCTCTGTCTTGGTGTGTTTCTCTAAACAATACTAGTGCATTTGGTTAAAATGGTTGCAATGCTACATTAAATTTTATAAATCGTTAAATTAGTGGTATTGTTAATTAATTCAAATGTACCAATTTGTGTGAAAGCCAATTGTGTGTCGGTTGTGGGGCATTTTGAAGGATGCACCACTTTTTTTTTAAAATCTATTGCAATGCTCTTGCTTGAATGACACTGATGTGTACATATATGTGAGGTGAACTGATTGCAGTGTTCATTAGGGATGATTTTAAGGATGGAAATTTATCTCAAAATGTAGAAACCTTGGCAAATCTTATTACTCCTTAATATGTAAGCTATAAAATGTTTGGCGATATTTTTTTAAAAATATTCAAATTTCTAAGGATTTTATATAGTTTCTATAAAATTTGGGCTATTTTGAAGCTAAAATAATTTAATTCTATAGAATTTGGGTGAAACATTTTTAGAAAAATTTGAAATTGGCGAATCTTTTTTCGGGAAAAATCATGGAAAATTAGCCCATCTACGAAATTTAGCCCCTAAAATCATCTATGGTGTTCATTATGAATTTAAAATAGTATGCACCTCTTCGGGGGTGAGACAAAGCGTTCAATAGCACCGCACGAAATTGGAAAAAATTGAAAAAAATGCTAAATTTCAAGCTAAATTCAAGTTTTGATTGGATGAAAATGAAAATAGGAAGGTAATAAATAATTTACCTAGCCTATTATTTCCTGAGGAGGCATGGTTTAACCATTGAGAGGAAATTAAAATTCATGGTAATTTCAAAAAATTGGAAAAGTGTGGAATCTACCAATGGAGCTATCCAAGTCAATGTAGAGCATACAAAACATGGACCCTTAGGAAGGACAGTGAGCATCGGTGCTTTCTTGAGAGTTTGGAAGCACCATATGCATTTTAACAATGAAAACCAATTTGGAATATTTTTTTTATTTACCCTACCATGGTGTGCCTAATGACAATGAGGTGCGTTAGTGCACAATGTTCAACGACACCGGTGTAATTCATTCAGTGTGTGTAATTTTTATTATAAAGTATGGTGGTGATTTTGAACAATGATGCACTAGCGTGGTTGGTTAAAATGGTTGCATCACTATGTTAAATTTTATAAATCGTTAAGTTAGTGGTGCAATTAATTAAGTTAAATATCTCAGTCTAGGTCGAATCCAATTATTCACTAGTTGCAAAGAGTTCCAAAGGACACACAAATTTGTTTTTATAATTTATCATGGTGATGTTTATTAATGAAATTGGTGAGTAATTATATATGATATGCACCTATGGAGGTTCTCACTATGAATTTAACACAATACACACCGTTTCGTGGCAAGCAGAATCGTTTAGGCACATCGTGTAGAATTGAAAAAAATGCCAAATTTCAAGCTAAAATTAATTGTTGATTGGATAATAATGCAAATAGAAAAGTAATAAACAATTCACTTGGCCTCTTATGTCCTTGTTGACGCTTTAATCTTTCAGGACCGA
Source organism: Picea engelmannii (assembly GCA_009831015.1). Classification (NCBI taxonomy): domain Eukaryota; kingdom Viridiplantae; phylum Streptophyta; class Pinopsida; order Pinales; family Pinaceae; genus Picea; species Picea engelmannii. The sequence goes on along the minus strand of ML782091.1, from coordinate 337,141 downwards.
AACGACAACCTCACGAGGACATTAGTCCCCCTTCATTTTTTGGGAGTTGGTACTCCTCTTGGACTAAAAGATATATCTGTGATATCTTGGATTAGGAGAATGCTAGGAACCAAACCCTAAATATTTATTGCTTGATATTATGAAATAAAATGGTTCTTCAATAACCTAAGTACAATGTTTATGTGCAACAAAAGAAAAGGTTGAAGGAGGGCTTCAACATCAGAATTAAATTGTGATCAACATCACACACAATCTTCTTAACAATATATAAATACATCGATATATTCTTCATAGGAGAGAATGATTTGATCATCTCAAATAATTTTAATAGAGTACTGCAATCAAGATCAAAAGAGAATTTGATAGGTCAACCTCAAATACTTTATATTGCGAAAATAGGGTTACAAAGCACAACCAAGATCAACCCTGAAGCAATTCTTTGTGGAGTTTTATTTATGAAATATGTTCTTCATTACAAAATATTTGACAGCCATATAGGTGGGTGAAAATACTCCATGATAATATAAGAAAATATCTTAGAAGAATATAATAAGAACACTCAACAACTCAACCTTTTGCCCAACTCCGAGATTCAAGCATAAAACTATGAGAAGTGGTGTAGAAGAATATATAGAGAAAAAATGGAGAAGATGGAGATTTATTTCTTTTGATCAAAAGATTGATTGTGTATCCATGGTTATACCTTATTCTTCCTATGATATTCTTCCCTACCCCTTTGAAAATATTGATTCTTGGACCTTTTTTGATGAAGCCTCTCTTCTCTTTTTAAGGAAAGATTTTCTAACTACTTGAGCAATTATGGTTTCTCCCTTCTAGAAATTCCCGTACAAGTATTTTATTGGAACATTCTCTTTAATTAAGGCCTCATTAATTCCTCATGAATTAATTTACATCATTAATACAAGTACATTGAAAGTGGATCCCTCTCCCCTTTTAATAAAAGTTTTTAATTAAACTTTTATTTTTTAAAATTTAATTAATTCTCCACTAAAAGAGGGTGACTGTAATTTGATTTTATGGAAGTGAAAACCAACTTTTTATCCATGTAAAAAAAATCTTATGTTCTCTTCATCGTCTCATATTTCCAATGATATAAATTTTCCCAAATCCGTCGCTCGGATCTCAAGATATGAGCTCATGAAGTTAGGTAGTCACGCAGGCCCATTAAAATGCAGCTAACTGATATTTTAATTTATGAGAAAAATTTATCAATTTTAAGTACTTGAAACATTTACCACCATCTTATACGCTGAAATAAATTTCCAACGGTATAAATTTTTCGCGATTCCGACACAAGAAGCTCACGTTATGGACTCCGCAAGATCAACACTCAGCCACAGTCGATCAAAATTGATGGGAAAATGTGGGCCCTTGGATGAATTTCATGCTTCCCTTTATAAAACTCGATTTTTTTGGTTTGAAAGTCTATCCCACATGCATTGGTATATTAGATTCTTTAAGACATATAAAACTAAGTGTTTGATATACTTAGCAAGAAACACAAGAAGAGAAGGAACTATGGAGCTTAGAGGATTTCAACCTTTGGAAAATTCTTGAATATAATAATAATTTTGTATGCCTAGTCAACCACCAATCTTCCCAGTCAACAATGATGAGTCACCCAATTTTTTTTTTTCACATGTCATAAATCGGTAGGCCAACATTATGCCCATAATAATCTTCCATATGTCATCCAATAAAATCACACCATGTGTCACTTTTTGTACGATGCCACGTGTCTTCATTAATTAGTTGTCATGTGGCACCATCCATTAACTGCCATGTGGATGTATCTCATTGGTTAATAAAGTGCCATGTGTCACTTGGATATGTTCCTCATAGAACTTAGGATATGAAAATAATATGGTGGGTTTGCGGGTTTACATGAATGCAGAGGTAGGTGAGGAAGTCACCTGTGCTAACACATAGTAAGAAATGAGTGTGAACAATTCTAAGTGTAGGTGAAGTGGAGAGGAGAGGTAAATAGTAGTAAAATAATTTGTAAAATATTCTAAGTCTTGAGAATCGGTGACAGACTCATATAACATGAAAAAAACATCACCAACCCGTGAACCAACGGTAACTCATATATTTGACTAAGTGTTGGAGAAGCTACATAGTAAAGAGTAGTAAAAAGAGTTGGGTGCATTATAAAGGTGGTGGAAGTCAAAGTGCATTGTGAGGGTAGTGGAGATAACACATGCTTTTAAGAAATATCACCAACACGCGAACCCGCGGTACGCCATAGTAAATAAACTAATTCTGGAAAGTATATAATGGGTCACATGAAATATGGAAAATATGAAAAATGAAAGAAATATATGGGAAATAAAGGAATTACGTGAAAAATGGGAAAGGATAAAGGGAAAAGGAAAGAAATGGAAAAATGGGATAAAGAAATATGGAAAGAAAAATATAAAGAAATATGGAAAATAAATGAAAAGGGAAAAGAAAATGAATGTGGAAAGGAATAACGAAAAATGGTTAAGTGTGGAAAATGGTAAGGGGAATATGAGACAGTGGGAAAAAAGACTAAGAATAGAATGAAATAATGAATAGGGGTGAAGGTAAAGGAGAGGAGAGAACAAGTGACTTAGAACATTTTTCATATTTCTTCTTGTAACACCTCCATTAGACTTCTGGACAGAAGTATGCGTATCTTGGTCATGGAGACTCAGATTTTGATTCTGCGAAATGCATGGTGAAGACGATACCAAGGGATATGCAATGAACATATAACAACTCAAAAATATTCATGTTCCAATATCATTTTTTATTATTATTCCAGGAGCAAGAATATATAGGTGACCAAATTTTGGTCAACAGTCCCAAGGAGGCATGGTTTTACCATTGAGAGGAAATGACAATTTGTGGTAATTTTCAAAATTTGGAAATGTGTATAATTTACCAATGGAGCTATCCAAGTTAATACAAAGCACCAGAAATAGGGAATCTTAGGAAGGATGGTGATCATTGATTCTTGCTTGAGAGTTTTAAATAACGTGATGCACTATAACAATGAAAATCAGTTTGGTAAAAAAAATTAACCCTATCACAATGCATCTGACAATATTGGGGCGTACCAGTGCATAATGTTCAATGACATTGGTGCGATTTATTCAGCGCATGTATTTTTTATTATAAAGTATGGAGATGATTTTGAACATTGACACATTGATGCTTTATTGTTCATACATGCACCGATGTGTATTGACCTTAAAGGTGCACTGATAAAAAACTTTCGCAAAAACCTTTGACCATCCACCTATGCTAAATACCTCCACTATAAATAGAGATGGTATATATTTTTTGGGGAGATTCCGTAAAAGAGAAGGTGTTATCCTTGTAGTGTGAATTGATCTCTTTTTTGACACCCTAGTAGTATGTGGTTGTTCAAAAGGTAAAGGGTTGAAGAAGAACCCTCGACGTGTCACATTGTATGTGGTTTTTCAAAAGGTAAAGGGTTGAAGAAGAACCCT
>ML782091.1:291392-333259 GCA_009831015.1 Picea engelmannii | reverse complement strand
AAACCTATTACAACCAAGATTTGTATGGTGTTTGGATGTCTTCCATGCATGTGCCCGATGTTGGAACCAAATTCTCTTTTTGTGGTAATAGTTATATGATTTCCAAGTCTAAAATAAATGTTGCAAATCTTGGGTTGTTTATCCTTTCACATGTATCCGTTCCTCCCAAAATTCAGTAGCACTTATGATATTTTATGGTCATGTTTATAGTCATTCTAATTACTTGAATATTGTTTAAATTCAAACATAGCATTTCCATGTAAAATATGTGAATGAATGGTTATGCTTCTAGAAACTTTAACAAGAAAAACCTGTTATATATCGATGGTCATCCATGAACTCATGAGAACATTGTAGGGTTCATAAATAGTTGTAGGTCCTCATTATTTAGTGCAAATTTTTCATTTGAGGAACATTTCAATGACAAAGAGTTCTTTATGAAAAGGAAGTCATCTATATTTTTTATTGTGCATGTAATACGTCGGTTGCCTCCTAGTGACAAGTTGCTAATAAACTATAACTTTCATACACCACCAACCACTCATCAAAAATGCCTTGCATTGGGTTTACCTTTAGATGTCCCCTTGGGGTGTAAGAAAAAGATGATTGAGTAATTGTATTTTTGGATTTTCAATGTAACTAATGTAAAATTATTGCTTAATTCAACATTTGTTTTATAAAGTGGTTGGTTGCATGTTACAATCATTACATCAAAGATTGGGACTAAGTCTTATAACATTTACACAATGACTTTTGTTTCTTTTATTTATTGAGTTTTATTAATATTTTTTATATTTTAAAATATTAATATAAAACTAATTTAATTTAATATTCTTATAACATTAACACATTAATTATTTTCTTCATTAACCAAATCTAATACTTGTATTTCATTATGAAGAGATTCATAAAGCTGTGGCAGAGAAAAAAATCATATAGTCATTTAAAACAAATTGTGTATATTAAAATTCATTATTATTTATGATTTTGTTTTCATATTTAATAATTTAAATTTAATTAATTATAATTTTTTTAGTATAAAAATTGTAAATTTAATTATGAACAATTATTATAATGTTGGAAAAACTTCTGGATCAAAACTCCATGTGGAGTTTTTGAAATGTTCAACGTTTAGAGTGGATACTCCACCCATCATCAGAAACATGAGAAAATAATATATTGTAAAAGAGTGTTGGGGTAAGTGAATATAAAGGAATCAACCATTAACAAATTGAAAATAGTGATTGGTGTTAGGTTAAAATAATAAGGTTGTTAATATTAGATGAAAAAAATAGCTAAAAAATAGCAATAAATTATTCATAGAGAATAATTAAAAATTAACAATAATGAATTAAGTAATAAATTAAATTAAATTAGAATATTAATGAGGTATTAGGTTAAAATGAAGCTTGATATTAAAATAAAGTGTTAGAATAATTTTTTTTTTTTTTAAGTAAAAACTTATCCTATTATATTAATACTTCAAAATTACACCATGACATGGAGGTGCCAGCTGTCCCGCCTGTGAAGGAAACCGAGACAACTGGCCAGTCCGAATTAGCACGCAAATTCAAAACATTGTGTTGCCACCCTGCCTGGAGGAAACCAGGGTGCATGGCCAGTTTCAACAGTAGTTTGATAATGCCTATGCTATCGCTACCATGGCTATGAACTAGAAGAGCTACAAGTCTGATAAACATAAAAAAGAGAAAGAGTTTTGAGCAATATTGAACAGGAGAACCTATTAACCGGTGTCCTCGCGATCGTCCTTCTCCTTGCCGCGTCTAACATGAATGGCATAGAGCTGAGCGCAGGTGGGGCATTGTCTCTGTAGGGTGGCACTGGAGTAGGCAGTGTACAACATGTCTAGGCATTGGTTAATGCAGAGAGCTCTGAAGATTTGGTCATCCACCATGTTGCGGACCTCAAAAATCAGGTTCAGGTGCTCTGGGTGAAGAAGTGGTGGCAGGGGTGGCAAATTTTGCTCATCATCCTCCTCTTGGTGTGCTTGTTGCTTTCGCTGTGGCTTCAATTCCTCATTGCCTTATGGAAGCTCTTCCTCTACCAGACAGGTGGAAAATTCCTCAATGGGAGCGTCCCTGGGACCATGTGCTTCTCACGAGTGGGGAGGCAGTGTATCTGCTCCAAAACACGCGGGGGGGTTCCAATTGTCCTGAACCGTGAACATGCGACTTTTAGAAAATCGTGGGGGAGTTCCGCCGAAGGAATTTCCTCAACATACGTTTTGGGGGGTGAATCTACTTCTTTGGACTCCCTGGGTCTCTTTCGCTTGGCTAGAACCAGAGCTCGCTTGAACTTCTTATGCCTTTTCCGCCATGAGTCGGCCGCGTACCACCCTGCGCCTCTGCGGGGCCTTCCTCTTGCTCATGGCATGGTGAGAACAAGGACGAGAGCCATAACTTCCCTTGCGTTGTTGTTCTCACTCAGCTCTGTAATCTTCCAATGCATCCCAAAGCCACCGAGAAGGCTGATAAGGGAGAAAATGGTGGTTGTAGCCATTAAGGCCACGTGCTTAATGCTTTGGTTGGCCGGTCTGCTCGCTCGAGTGAGAGGCCTCGTCAAAAGGTGGAAGCCGACTGAATTGATGCCCCTCATAACTAGCGTGGATATGAGGGCGGTTGGCCACCATTAATGGCCCCTCCTGGCGCTACTCCACGTGCCCACCTTGCTCCATGTGGCACCCCATCCGGGGGTGTTAGAGTAAAGTATTAAAATAAAGGATACGTTGGAGTTAATATTGAAATATTTAATAAGGATAAGAGGACAATAGATATAAAATATTAGGGATGGAGAATTAATATTATATTATAGAATTATAATATTAGAATAGAGAAAGGTGGAAGGTACTAGTTAAAAGAGAAAAATTAAGGGCAAGGGAGATTTAAAGAAGATCATCAAGTAGGTAAAGAGCAAAGGATGAAAGTATTAAAATAGAGGGAAGAATATATAAAGGCTAGAGAGATGTTAGGATAATGGGGAGAGAAATGTTGTTATGTAGAAGGAAAAGTAGGATTAATTAAAATAATAAAAATAATAATATAAATTTTTAGTTAATGTTAAAGTATTAGATTATATATTATCTATTTTTAGTTATCTTTGAACATTTTTTAAATCAAAGAATTTTATTTGTTTTGATCAAACTAAAATTTTAGCCTTGATTCTTCATTATTGTTTTTGTTTCATTCAAGAAGTCTTGGAAATCAAAAAACATCTTAACAACTTTAACCATGAATATGGCTACAAACTTAGTTACTCTTGGAAACCCACCATTCATTACCTTGACCATTAGACCTTTTAATTTTTTACCCTCAACCTCTCCCTCCTATAGACATGAGAATTAAACATTATATGACATTAATGGTTATGGGTTTTTTCAATAAAAATCCAAATTTTAATGATTTCATAAAACTAAAGTTAAACATTATATGGCAACTCTAAATTCTAAAGAGTGATACATCTCAAATTTAATTTAAAAATGGAGAAATCATTAGAGTACTCATAATACATTTTATAAATACATTAGCGTATTCACAATACATTAGATTTCCTTTGTTTATGATTTAAAGGAGTTTCATCTAAATCAACAATTTGTTCATTATCAATAGGAAGGGAAACATCCCCAAGTATAGTTATTCTTTGTTTCTCTTGTTTATTCTTCTTTTGAGCAAGAGTGGCAACCTCATTGGCACCAATGTCAACCTCATCTTTATTTTAAATTGATAAATTTTTAAATGTGACCTTTCTAACCTTATTAGAATATTGGATTTCCTTTCTTTTTGGTTGTTTATGTGTCTTTTCTCATGTAGATTGGACTTTCGATACTCTTTGTTTCTTTTTCCTTTCTTCTTCGACCTTGTCAATATGAAAGAAACTGATGAAATCCATGACATTTTCCTCCATAGAATAAATCCCTTCCAACATATTTGAATGTAGCATAGAAAAATCTTGTTAAAATAAAATATAACAATTTAGTGTTAAATATGTTAAAAATATATCTTGGTACTTATAATAATATATAAAACATAAATAAGAATAAACATATTTAAATTTTCTCTCTCGATGTTTCAAGTGATAGATGCACATAGTTCTATAAAACATTCTTCTATGTTATAATTGTTCATTTTGAAACAATATTGTATCTTGACATATGTCTTTGCTTGTTTCACAAGTCCATAAACAATCTATATGCATGGAATCAAACATATATCTCATAACAAGCCAAACAATTGATAACTTGACTATAGTTTTTCAAACTTGACAAAATACAAATATATATTTTTTCCATTGTTGCTTTGTTTATCTTCTACATACCAAGAATGGTCCATTTTGTTTTCACCCGATGTGGATTTTGAACCTTCAACATTCTTCATATCATCTCAATTGTTAGATCTTGGACAAAAGTGTTATTCTTTTGTTGGCTAGCAGTTGGGGAGGTCTCAATTGTAGTTTTGGATTCCATGATTGCATATCTTGCTCCAAAAAAATTCACAAATACCTTATTTAATGCCATTTTCCATTGGCTAAAAATTGAAAAATATAACTTCTTATTTTTATGATAATAATGTTTCTAAAATTTTAAATGAAAAAGCTCATAAAAACATCACCATGTTAAAATAAATTTAAAATCCACTCTTAAAATATGCATTGCAAAATCTGAAATTTTACCATATATTTTATGAACAAACTAAAAAAAATCAAAATTAAAATTAAAAAAAATTAAATTAAAAACAAGTAAACAAATATTCACATTGATAATATTAAAAAAAAATAAAAATTTGTGGAAAATAATTACAACAAAAACATTAAAAATGAAAATTTAGGAAAAAAAACATTAGGAAAAGAAAATTTAGGAAAAAAAACATTAGGAAAAGAGAAACATGCTATATTTAAAAAGAAAAAAAAAAATTAAAAAAAAAAAAACATAACATAAAATACATGTAAAATACAAAGAATTGTGGGGTAGCGGTAATGGGTGAGATTTGGGAATCGCTCCCTACCCCTTTCTGTGTATTTTGTACTTAAAATACAAAAAAATGGGGGAGGTGAGGCTCGTTTTTAGAAATAAATGTTTTTTTTTCCATAAATGATATAAAAAAATACTAACCTTTTAAGTGTTGAAAGTTCCCTATTGAATGATTCTTTGGTGATATTGGAATTCCCTTGTAAATTGTTCCAAACTATTTATTCAATGCTCGCCAATATTAAATGCAAAGTGAAATGCAAAGTGAAGAAGCTTAGATCAAATGTTGTTTAGTAGATGTGGGATAAATTAAAAAATATTTTTCTAATTAGTAAAATATTTATTTTATTTATTTAATTGTAGTATTTTTTGGATTTAATTGTATCAAAATTTTGAAAATATTAATATAATTTAATTTAAAAATTGCTAGGGGGGCATGAATAATGAAAACTTTCATACTTAAAATATTTTATTATTATGGAGTGAAAAAATAAAGAGAAAAATTATTTGTCCAAGTTATAAGATTATTTTTGGGAGGGTGGACAATTGTACCATTTTATGTTTTTAATAAAAAGTCATGGGTTCATCTAATAGAGAAGTTTTCATTTATGAAGCATTGACATCTTGTTCACATACCTCTTATGAAGTTTTATGGAAATGCCTCCAATGTCAATGAAGAGTCGTATTTTTCATTCAGTGAGAAGTTTGATGATAGTGTAAGCAATTAGAGTGAGCATATTGATGAAGAAGTACCTAATTCCAAGGACTTTCAAGGCACCACTAATTAAGGGGAAGAATATGATGGTGATCATTATTCTCGATAGTTTAATGATAACATCAATGATGTGGACAATATTAAAAATCTACCTCCAAGTGATGATTGGGATGATAACTTTTTGCTAGTGATGGCATTAATTGAAGCAACGATGGATATTTCAATGGTAACATTAGTATAGAGGAGAGATATGAGGATGTTTCAAATGATGATGGTGTTAATAATGATGAATATTTTCCTCCAAGTGGCAAACTTAAAGGCATTGATGAACATGATGAATATTTTCATCCAAGTGGGGACTTTAAAGGTTGATGAGGACAATGAATTTTTTCATCTAAGTGGGGATTTTAAGAGAAGCGATGATGATTATGATGATGATAGATATTTTCCTCCAAGTGGGGAATTTAAAGGCACCAACGATGATGATGGTTATTTTTCTTTAAGTGAGGATTTTAAAGGCATCTATGATGAACAATTTCCTCCAAGTGTTGAATTTTATGGCATCGATAGAGTTAAAGATGACTATGATTTTTTAAGTGAAGACCTTCATGGTAGATCCAATGACATTGGAAAGGACGTTAAGCATTTTCTTGTTGAGTTTGATATTCCTCTTAATGATGATATTAGAAATGACGATGATGATGGGCCTATGAACAAATATCATGTTCTTAGTAATTCAAGTGCAACAATTCAAGGTGTCTATCATTCTCTTTTTGGGTCTCTTAATAATGTTGAGTATAATTATAGAAATGATGATATTCCTCCTAGTGAAGAGGGTATTCTTGATAGAGAGGATAATGATATTCTCATAAATACAACAGAGACAATTACAAATAGGACTAAACCTTTTTTGTATCAATCCAAATCATTCTAATTATACAAAACCTATGAAATAATTGCTTACAAGATCAATTTCTATTATTGATTTGATTTCAAGTGAATGTTGTCAAAAGAATCATTTGAAAGGTATGGGCTACATGTATGTCTTGGAGAAAATGAAGAAATACTTGTTAATGAATAAAAACATGAAAATTTCATATTTAATGGGGTGCATGATATGTGCAAAGATAGGTTATGAATATCACATTGAAAATATTCTACTTTGTGGAAAGGCGTTCAAAAGAATTCACTCAATCGGTAATATTTGTCTATTAAGAATCCAAACAAGACTAGAAAAAGATCTCACATTTTTATTCAAAAGCACATCATGGGTGAGACAATTGGCCATTGACAAACATTACAATGCCATCGATGCATGATTTCTTTTCTAGGCATAGAGAGTGTATGTCAGATTGAGACATGGTACATATTGTAGATATTTTTTCAATGCGGGAAATCAACAACTTATACAAAGAATATGTTTAAGGTGCTAAAGAAAACGGTAATTTCATTACATATGCACATTTTACAAGAATACAAAAAAAAAAACAAATTTCAACAATTTTTATATTCCCAAGAATTCAAGGATGGGGATTTGCAATACATGTGCTTCTCTTAAGTTAAGAAATGATCTAATAAATAAGGGGTAGAAAGAGGCATGTGTATACAAACGTATTTCTTAGAATTGCATAAGTAATAATTATAAATGCCCTTTATCAATATTTTCATTTTATGTTATTTGAGGATTCCGTTATCCAAGCATTTTCAAGAATAATGCAATCATCAATCAAGTAAACAACAAAAGTTGTATAAATATCAAAAGAAGTGTTATGATAAATATACAGGTTTGATAATTGATGACATGGATCAGAGGAAAAAAACATTTTTTCCACATTGGTTTGTACATCAAATAATTTAAAGAAAGATTTTATTTAGTTTCACTTAATGGTCAAATATCTATACAGATTTACTTCACAATTTTAAATATTCACAATGATGCAAATCTGACCATCACCATAATTCATCATATTCTTAATTATTATTTCTATAATCTTTCTTAAATTATATATCTGAAATCGAAAAAATAACAAATTAAGTAAATAGTAAATTAAAAAAAAAAAAAAATTAGTAAATTTAAAAATGTTGCAAAATTAAGAAAGTTGCAAATTTCATAAAAGCAAAGGAAAAAAAAGTACATGTCGAAATTTTAAAGGTTAATATGGAGGAAATTGAATATCATCTAAGAGGTATCCTCTTCACTGGGAGGAATATCATCTAAGTTAAGGAGTACATGTTAAGGGGTAAAAGTGGCACATGTCGAGTACAACTATGACAGGTGCCACTTTTACCCCTCTAGAACTTTCAATTATATCTTGTTCATCCATGCATCCAAAGGCTGAACATTACCACAAGTTAATCTAGCAAACCAATTATTCAAAATATGGGTCCATATGAAAGTCTAAAAAACTCTAGTAATGTCATATAGGTGTTTCCATTGACCTTACATGAATCATGAATGTAGAAATACCTCAAATCATGCATCACTTACTGCATACATAATTGCCAAATTTGTGTAATACAAGAATATCCTCTATACACACAAAAAGGAGGGTCATTTTTCATTGACATGGCTAATCATTTGTTAGGGTGTTCATTCCGGAATTCCCCTATTACAAACCCTAATAATAGTGGAGATTTATGTTTTAGCCAATTCCCCTTTCTTATTTATAAAGGTTTTATGATAAGTTCTATTGTTCGAGGAGAATGTCAATACAACAAACACGTTGTTCAAATATCCATAATACAAGTTACTCATATAAAATATGTTGTAATTTTCATGGATTTGGTATTAACAGTGGATATATGCATGGATGCTTACTAGCAATTTTCACAAAAGTTGAGGAAGAAATTGTGCTTACTAACCATTTTCACAAAAGTTGAGGAAGAAATTGCGCTGGGAAGATGAGATTTCTTAGTTATATTGTCACTTCAATAGGTTTTGATTCTTATTTGGACTTTTTCTTGGGATAGCATCATGATTGTTGCATTTGGGTTTTGAGGTTTTGCTATAACCCATAAGTATATTGTTTGTTTGCAATTTAGTTTACCATGTGTTATGTGATTTGTATGTTTGTTGATGTTAGTTAAAAACATTTATTTGTGATTATTATTGGAGATCATTGATATAATTTTCATTATATCTTTGTAGGTTCAATCTTGACGTTTTGATGGAGGTTCTATGTAAGGGTAAAATATCCCACCTTACTTATAGTTAATGTCATTATTGTGATAGGGATATGGAGATTTTTTGTATTTACTATTATTTTTGTATTTTTTTTTTTAATGAATCATAACAATTGTTTCATTGAAAAAATCAAATAAAATAATGTTGAAATGAAAAACATATCATTCATTCTTCACCAATTTTTTCAAAAATGTAATTTACATTATTTTAATGGAAAATATTATTTAACCAACACAACAATTTAGAGCATTTGATGGTTTATTTACATAATAGTTCACATAAATCTAATCCTTGAGATTATAAGATATTAAAAATGACTTCACTATATACTTGACCCAAATTTGTTTTCTAATCATACATTGAGATTTTCTTTTTTTTAAGTTTACTAAGACTTTTTATGAAAATTTCCTAGATTTTGATACTCAAATATTTATTGTTTTTAAAGTTTTTTATTTATGAATTTTTGTTTATCTTGTTTAAGTTGTGATTGTATTTTTATTTGATAATAATTATTTTTCTATTTAAAAATAACTTTATTTAAATAATTTAAAATAGTTATTCATTTTACAATATAACAATATTTTTTTTATTTTTTCTTTCAAAAATAAAGAATTCAAATATTCCCTATTGGTCACCATAGATATAAAAAACAAGTTCATAATTTTTTTTGGTTAAAATATAAAAAAAAATCCAAAATTTATAGAATAAATGCCTCGTTTTAAACTGGACTACAGGTGCTTACAACATCCTCAATCAATATACTTGAGGATTTTACATAATATACTTGAAAATTTGAATGTATCAATAAAGATGTATCTATGTGAAAGATTTAAAAAACACATGTATAAGTGGTGTTAGGATAGTTATACATTTAATAATAGGTATTCTAAGTTAAATTAAATGGTTGAGTGTAGAGAATTAAAAATAGAAAAGTTTAACATTTCACTTATGAGAATTAAATTTTAATAAGAAAAATAATATAATTAACAAATATTCATAAAAAATTAATATAATTGTTTTTTTTATAAAACTTGAATAAACAAAAAAATATTTTTTATAAAATTTAAATAAAAAAAATAAAAATAAAAATAATATGATTTAATAATTAATCTTTATAAAAATCAATGTAATAATGTCCCTATAAAATTTGATATTTTTTAATCCTAAATTATTCAAACAATTACAGGATGATTCTAATCCTCTAAAAGTATCTAATTAATTTTTGAAATAACATTTTTACTCATAACATTAATGATATTCTCATATATGCTTCGTTCTCAATGTCTCGCTCTAATATGATTTGTTCTTAATTCATGATGCCAAGTACAAAAGAAAGCTCCACAAATAAATTAAAAAAACAAAACATTTTAAAATTATATATATATAAAATGAGTTCCTTTCAAAAAGGGTAAATACATTACAGGTACAGAGATCGTGTAGCAGGTGTTGGGGGCCGAGTTTGGGGCCGAGCATGGAGCCAAGAGGGAGAGGAAGCAAGGCCGCAACCTCCCCTGTACTTCCAGCTGTGGGGCCGTGATCTACTACAAGGGCCATGCGATCAGATCCGTGAGGAGGCCGAACCTCAGAGCCTTTGGCGCAGATCTGCCAAGATCCAAGCAAAAACACTTTGTGGTTGAAATTGCCAGTGGTAATGGAAAGAAATGCGTGAGGAGCGACCTAGCATGCAGGGGCGTGAGGATGCGATCCAACTCGGGCTCTCGGCAACATTTAGGGCCTCCCCAGCCATGGACGCTGGTGGGGGCGCCATCCCTAACTCTCCCCCATTGCCAGAACTGGAAGCATTCAGGAAGCTGGTCGCTGCAACCTCCAAGAGACCGCCGTCAGCAGTGCAACAAAAATTCGTGAAGAAACTGGACAGCATCCCCAGTGTCAAATTGCCTTTGGAAGAAACTTGCAGAACGACAGTCAATTTAGCAGACAGGGGACTTATCGGGCAATTTGCTGGACTCTGGCCCTCTCCCAAATCCGTAGACGCATGGGTGCAGAGGAACTGGAACCCGCTCATAACAGAAGGAATAAAGAGCCACTCCGTAGGGAAAGGATATTTTGTATTCGTCTTCGACAACCCTGAAGACAAAAACCTCATCTTCAGAAATGGGTCGTACTTCATGGGGCCACAGGGGTTATACCTGAATAAATGGACCCCGGACTTCGACCTAGCCCAGGATGTGCCCTCGGCCGTCCCAGTGTGGGTCCGTTTACCTCACCTCCCCTTACATTTCTGGAACCAAAAATATTTGCATGCAATCGGAAACACACTCGGAAGGTATATAGATCAAGCAGTGAGAAAAGATCAGTACTCATGCACCCGGATCTGCGTGGAGGTTGATCTGGAAGTGGGATTACCGGAGGCAATTAAGCTTACGGCCGCAGACTGGACGCACATTCAGGAGCTAGACTACGAGCAACTGCCCTTCAAATGCCGGCACTGCCACGGCTATGGACACTTCGCAAGGCACTGCAAGAAAAAGAATGCAGAAGAAAGTGAAAATGAGAAAGCAAATCAGTGGACTACAGTACAGAAAACAGGGACAACAAAATCCAGATTCATAGGAGCAACCAAGAACGGCAACTCCGGGCAAATAGAGCCAGAGAAAATCGACGGGAGCTCTAACCCCCCGCCGCATACAGAACCTCAAACAGAAAAGGTCAACAATGACACAGAAGAACCAGAAATTATGGACAGCAAGACACATTCAAGCCCCCCTCCAAATGGGAAAGACACAGGGACACCTGGGCAAGTGAAAGGAACCTTGGAAGTAGTCCCCTCTCCAACATATGTTGGCATAGCCATAAAGAAAGTAATAGATCCATCAAGCTCCTCGGAGGACGAGATCCTAGAAAGGCCAGCCAAAAGAGCAGGGAGGAAATCTCGTAAAGAAGAAAGGGAGGAAGAGGCAGAAAGACAAAAGACCCATGGAAGCCAGCCCACCATAGAAATGTCAATTGGCAGAAACACAAGAATAAGGTCTCTAAAAGGAGGAGGCCCAATCACCCCCAATAGTAAGCAATGAAAATCATCTCTTGGAACTGTAGAGGACTAGGGAACCCAGCAAAAATAGAAGCGGTCAAGGACCTGATGAAAGTGGAACCAACAGACATCCTCATGCTCCAAGAGACAAAACTCGAAGGGGAAGCCCTTCTAGAGATCAACAAACACAAATGGCAGAAAAACACAGGGAAGGCAATTAGCGCAAGGGGTACTTCCGGAGGCATAGCAACATTGTGGAAGGCAGAGCAGTTCAGTCTCGTCAACTCCTTTAACACGCAACATTGGAGCTTTACAGAGCTCAAGAACACAACAAGTAAGTTAACCATTACACTTTTCAATTTATATGTTCCAACTTTGCACAATGAAAAGAAAGATTGTTGGAAAACTTTAAACGAATTTCTAGAGAAAATTTCCCCAAGCAATATAATCATTGTCGGAGACCTTAACCTAGTCATGAATGGAAAAGAAAAAAGGGGAGGAAGGCCCAGCAAGGACCAAATGATTTTTGTAGTAGAAGACATCATACAGCAGTGGGACCTTATGGACTTTAAACCAAGTAAAGGGCTGTACACTTGGACCAACAACATGATGGGGGAGGAGCACATTTCTGCCAGATTGGATAGGTTTCTGGTCCAAAGCACTCTGCTGTTGGAAAGGAAGCTGATTTCCACTGCCATCCTCCCCAAGCTCACCTCGGACCACAAACCCATATTGCTCCAGCTAGAGGAAGAAGAAAATTTAGGCCCAATCCCTTTCAGGTTCAGCCCTTTATGGAATTTAAAGAGTGGGTTCGTAGACACGGTTCAATGGGCATGGTCTACCCCAGTTAATGGCTCCCCCATTTTCGTCTAGGAACAAAAACTAAAAATAACAAAAAAATCCCTCAAGGAGTGGAGCAAACTCTCGGAAAGCAACCCCAATACCCAAAGAAAGGAGTCAGTGCAGCAGCTGGGACAACTACAGCTCAAGTTGGAAACAATAGACATTGCCAGAACAGAATTGGAAAAGGAGCAACAAGCTCAATGCAGAACTTACCGTGCCTTCAGAAAGGAAGAAGAGTATTGGAGGCAGAAATCTCGTAGCCTTTGGTTGAAAGCTGGCGAAAGGAATACATCCTACTTCCACCGCCAATTCAAAGCCCGCCTCTCCAGGAACCATATCTCTGAGATCACGACCAACGAAGGGAAGCTCTGCAAAGGAATAGATCAAATAAAGGACGTTGATGTCTCACACTTTCAACAACTTTACAGCAAAGAGAACCACGACAATGAAGAAGATTACAACGAATTCCTCATGAATACCCTGGCACTGGTCACAAAAGAGGATAACACAACATTATTGAACCCAATCAGTGAAGAAGAACTCAACAAAGTCATCTGGTCCATGGACCCAGACAAAGCCCCAGGTCCAGATGGGTTTACTAT
This sequence comes from Picea engelmannii, assembly GCA_009831015.1. NCBI lineage: Eukaryota > Viridiplantae > Streptophyta > Pinopsida > Pinales > Pinaceae > Picea > Picea engelmannii. The sequence continues at coordinate 319,942 of ML782091.1, read as the reverse complement.
CCATTTTTACAGGATCTGCTGGAATACAATCAAATCTGATCTCATAAGAATGATAAAAGGAGTCTTTCATAAAGCAAAAATAGGAGGCAGCACTAATTCTACCTTCCTTGCGCTAATCCCAAAAGAAACAAACCCCACCTCCTTCGACAGATTCAGGCCAATCTCACTATGTAATGCCTCTTATAAGATTATAGCAAAACTTCTTGCAAACATAATAAAGCCTCTGTTGGGCAAGCTTATCTCAGAATCGCAAGGAGGATTCGTCAAAGGGAGACATATCCTAGATAATGTAATCCAAGTCCAGGAAGCTATGCACTCTAGCAATCTCAGAAAAGAGAAAGGCATGTTGATCAAGCTTGACATGGCAAATGCCTTTGACATAGTAAAGTTTTCCTACCTGTATCAAGTGCTCCTCTCTTTCGGATTTGATCCTGAATTTGTAAAGTTGATAAAATCCTGTACTCACAGCCCTTGGATTGCCCCATTGGTGAACGGGAGACCAACAAATTTTTTCAAAGCTACGAGGGGGTTGAGGCAAGGATGCCCCCTCTCTCCATTTCTATACATATTAATGGCGGATACCCTCAGGAGGAAGTTGGAACAGGAAATGTTAATAGCGGCAGCCCCAGGACTTAGAATAACGAAGAATCTGAAGCCCATAAACCATGCTCTGTTCGCAGATGACTCTCTTCTGCTAGGAGGAGCTTCAAACAGAGTAGCCACTGCATTCAAGGGCACTCTTCAAGCGTATTGCAAGGTGTCTGGAGCTCTGATAAGCGAAAGAAAAAGTGTTGTTTACAGCTGGAATGTAGCAGATCATGAAACTCAGAAGATAGCAAGTACCTTGGGGTTCAAAGGACACTCCAAATGGGAAAAGATACAGTATCTTGGGTTGCCTTTAACATTGGGTTTAAATAGAGTCAGCCTGTGGGAAGGAGTCTTAGCAAAAATCAAAAGAAAAATCGAAGCCTGGGGAGGTTACTGGCTCACCCATGGAGGTAAATTAATCTTGATAAAAGCAGTTATCTCCTCATTGTCGATATATCAAGCGTCCTATCTCTTAGCGCCCAAATCCATAGCAGGACAGATCAACAAACTCCTGAGAGACTTCCTGTGGCACAATGGGAAAGGGAACCAAAGAAAATTTCATTTAGTCAATTGGGAGACATCCAAGCGGCCTCTGAGAGAAGGAGGATTGCAGATTCGTGACCCAGCAATTGCAAACACTGCTCTGGGCTGCAAAATCTTGTGGAAGATGCATAGCGACCCCTCACATCCAGTCAGCAAAACTTTAAGACACAGATACATCCCCAACGCCAAAATCCGAAATCTCCAAAATGCAGTGAGCAGGAAAACGACGATTTTATGGCAGCTGTGTATTAAAGGGGTGCAATTTTTCAATCAACACTTGTACCGTGTCCCTGGCAATGGAAAACGCACCAAACTCTGGACTGACAGTATAATGGGGAATCCGCCCATTGCATCAAAAGCTGGCCTGAGGTAAATTCGCAATTTTCTTGAGAACAAAGGTATCCAGAGAATTATTGACATATCAAAATGGGATGAAGACGGATCTTGGTTAGAGTGGAAATTCAGCAATGTCCCAGATTGCCTCCTTCAACAACTTGAGATGCTCAAAGCAGAGCTTCGAGAGGCATCCCCTGTGCACATGACAGGGAAAGACACTTGGGGCTGGGGACCCACGGGAATTTATACAGCAGCTAGAGGCTATGCTCTGCTCCAGCAACAGCAAAATAGACCTCTCCCGGCAAGGTTCTGGTTGGAGGTATGGGACTCGATGGAGATCCCGAAGGTAAACTTCTTTTTCTGGACACTAATGCACAGAAAAATTCTGACGGGAGAAAATTTATTGAAAAGAAATATTGCCGGACCACATAGATGTTGTCTCTGCAGAGAAGCCATGGAAACCTCGGATCACTTATTTGTAGGATGTCATTTCGCAAACAAAGTCTGGCAGCTTACACTCCAAGGCCTCAAGGTCGTTGTTCCCACCAACATTTCAGTAGTGGATCTATTCACTGGCTGGAAGGATAGTTACCCTTCGCTCTCCCTGAAAACACTATGGGCCAGAATCTGGATCTCCATCCCCAAGTACGTGTGCTGGAAGCTATGGCTAGCAAGAAATGAGCAAATCTTCAACAACACAGAATGGACCCCCCAAATGGTAGCAGCGAAAGCAAAAGGCCTCCTGCTAGAAACTTTGAGCTCCCAAAATCACAAAACCGATACCTCGATTCTGCAGGAAGAAAAGGAGTGGCTTGGCTTCTCCGTGATGAATCTCCGAACCCATAGTGCGGAAAAACCCCAGCTTGAAATAGAATGGAGGTTAAGAGACAGCCATGACAAATTTCAGAGTTGGTGGCAAAAACAAGGAAAAACTTCAGTCTTTTTCGACGGCACCTCCAAAGGAAACCCTGGGACAGCGGGAGCAGGAGGAATCATTTATTCCAGCGAAGGGGAGAAACTAGCAACTTTTTGTTGGGGTCTTGGACAGCGAACCAATAATCAAGCAGAAATTCTGAGTTTGATCAAAGTTTTCCAGATAGCCAGGGAAAGAGGACACCGGGAGCTACAAGAATTTGGAGACTCGGAGATCTTGATCAAAATAATACACTCAAGAGGACAGTTTAAAGATGTTGGGCTAAATAAGAATCTGCAAAGGTTAAGATACATTCTAAAAGATTTCACCTCCTTCAAGTGCTACCATATTCTCAGAGAATCAAATAAAGAAGTAGACAAACTAGCCAACGAAGGCTGCCTTTTGCTCCAAGGAGAACTCAGCGTAAACGGTGGGGACCTAGTTAAAAAATGTATTCCTTGAAAAGGACAGTAGCTTGTAAAAGAATGTAGAAGGAAGCAATCGCCTGAGAAAGACAGCTGGAACAGAAACTGAAACACAATGCTGGAACAGAGCTGGAACACAGTGCTAAAACAGAGCTGAAACACAGATGCAGAAACACAGATGCTGGAACACAGAAGCTGAAACACAGTGCTGAAACAGTGTTGGATCTTATGCTGAAACACAATGTTGTAACAGCTGAAACACAGTGCTGTTACATATGCTGAAACACAGTGCTGGAACAGTTGCTGAAACACAGTGTTGTTACATATGCTGAAACACAGCGCTGGAACAGATGCTGAAACACAGTGTTGGAAATTATGCTGAAACAACGATGGATCTTATGCTGAAATAGTGATGTAACACAATTTGTAACTGAATCTGCGGCTTTGCCACCCCTCTAATATAAACTATAGCCATTTTCGTTAAAAAAAAATTATATATATATATATATATCAATCAAATGTTAATAATATATTTTTGTGTAACATACATAGCCATTAGTAGGTTGGGCCATGCTACTTCAAAAACACACTTTTTAGACTGATTTCAAATTTATAATGCCAATTAATTAATGTGAAACATGAAATACACACATGCAATGATAAAGATTCATAATACACCATAAAAGAAATTAAACATATTTCATGCACAACAATAACCAACAAGCAGACACATTATAAATACATATCTCAGAGATAATAATTAATACACAACAAAAATAAATATACAAGTAGAGAAACACATGACAGAGAGAACTTATCTTTAATAAAAAAACAATCACCAACTCGCTACAGACCAAGGATGTTCCACCCAACCTTAGACATTGTTGTTCCAAGTCTCAGTAGTAGGTCACCCCTGAGCCAAGGCTATGAATCCACAAGGACGAGTCTCATATAGACACTTAACTTCCCAAACCAATCGGAAATCAATCTCTCACTGGTTTCTCAAACATGCAACATATCCAATTTACCAACTCTATTCCCCTTCAACCTACACCACCCAAAGAGAATGAACCCCCTTCACTGACATGCAGTCTCTCAGGATTTCCACCTCTTTCCAGGGATCCAATGCTTCTATTCAAGAAATCTCAATGTTGGAAACTCTCAGGATTTTCAGTTGTGGATAATTCTCTCTCAACTTCCATTATTCGCATACACATATACATCCTTCCTTTTCTACAATAATCAATAATTAGTCTATCCAACCTTGGTTTCTTTCCTTCAACAATTCATTTTGCCTTCCCTGTGTAAAACCAAGAATGAGCAGAAGAGTGAAATTAGAGAGGAATGACTCCAAAAATGATTTCAGTGAGAATGAATGGACAACCCCCAAGGAAATCAAGAACAATATTTAAATATAAGAAGCATAATGTTTCCTCCCACAAAGAATCTCACGTAACCCCCTCTTTCTCTCCAAAATTCCAAGGTGCATAAAATAAAAATAATTTAAAAATGTAAAGGCTTAGCCCCTTAGCATTCCCCCTCTCTCGTGGAATCATATCCCCAATAACTCTTGTCCTTATCCATATCGCAACCAACAATGTATTTTATTATTAATAATGATTAGCGTATTACATTTCCTAGGAAATCTGACCCCTTTCAATTGTTCAAGAACTCCGAACTTTCATCAAAACTAGGGTAATGCATTCCCCTCCCCCCTATTTTGGCACTATCCTTAGTGAATATACAAAACATAAAGAAAAATTTTAAAATTCTTCAAAAATTCATATGTACTCTAACCGCATGGTATCTTCATTCTCCCAAGTAGCATCTTCAGGGCCGTAGCAAGTCCACTAAACATTTACCAGTTCTATGACTCGATTCCATAGCGTTTTGAATTTTCTGTCCAATATGCCCACATGCTAGACTTGAAAGTCTCCTTTTGGCTCTACCTGTATCGAATTCCAATCGATAACATGGTTAGGATCATGCACATACTTTTTCAGAAAATAGACATGAAATACATTATGCACATTCATGGAAGTAGACAATACAAGCATGTATGCAATTGGCCCTATTTTTTCCAATATCTCAAAGAGACTACAACATATAACTACTAGCTTTGTACAACTGCACAACTTCAATGAGCTCTTCTTGGGATTCACTTTAAAAACAACATGCTCTCCCACTTTAAATTCTCTAGTTGTCATGTTCTTATCTGCATAACTCTTTTGTCTATCATGTTCTTCTTTCAAATTCTTCTTAATTTTAACCATTTGGTCTTCCATATCCTTGAGAATTTATGGCCCAAGTAATACTTTGTTTTTTGGGTTTCCCAACTCACTGGAGTGTTTCATTTTCTATCATACAAAGCTTCAAATGGGTTCATCTTCAATGAGGTTTGATACCCATTATTATAATAAAACACAACTAAATGCAAGTAATCTTCCCACTTAGATGGTTTATCCATCACATACATTCTCAACATATCCTCAATCACTTGGTTGAATCTCTATGTTTTCCCATCTGATTGTGGATGGTATGGTGTACTAAAGTTTAGATTTGTACCAAATCCTTTAAATAATCCTCTCCAAAAGTTTGAATCAAACTTTCTATCTCCATCTAAAAAACTTGCCTTTGATATTCCATGCAACCTAGAAATTTCCCTCATGTAAACTTCTACAATATTAGTTGTTGTATGAATCATTTTTACAGGAACAAAATGGGAAACCTTTGTCAATTTATTCACCACTACCCTTAATGGATCATATTGCCTTGTTTTCCTAGGAAACATAGTTATAAATTCAATGGTTACCACTTCCCATTTCTTCTCTAGAATTGGCAATGGTTGTAGAAAACACATTGGGTGTCTATGCTCAACTTTCACTTTCTAAAATCTATATATCTTACAACATAATCAACAAAAACCTTATTCATTCATGTCCAGAATAATTGGCTTCTTACTACTGTAATTGTTTTCTGGTAATCGAGATGTCCAACATATGGAACATTATGCATTTATTTTAACACCAAATTCCTAAGTTCTTTGGAACTAGGAACATAAATTATGTTTTATGCATAAGTAATCCATGTTCCTTAATATCACACTCTTTAATTTTCCGTTGTACATTTTCTTGATGTAAACCTTCTTTTACATGTACTAGGTAATGTTGGTCTGTAACAACAACATTTAAATTTTTCTCTTTAAATCTGAATGATTCATACTAATGGTTGTGTAATGCATGAGATGTAATATTTTGCTGAGTGCATCAACAAATTTATTTTATTTTCCTTTGATATGATTTATTTCAAATTCATACTCACTTAAAAATTTAAGCCATCGTGTCTACCTGACATTCAAAGTTGGTTTCTCAAAAAGATATTTCAGACCACTATGGTCTGTCCTTAATTCAAAAATTCTTTCCCATGAGATAATATATACACATCTTCAATGTGTGAACTATGGAAACAAGCTCCAAATCATATGTGTCATAATTCCTCTCATGATCGTTAATATTTATGGATTCCTAATAACATGTCCCTTTTGAGTGAGGACTCTACCAAGTCCTTCTTTGCATGCATCTATACATACCACAAAATTCTCATTTGGGTCAACAATATTTAAAATAGGTGCACTGGTAAGTAATTATTTCAACAAATTAATATTTTCTTCACACTATGCTCTCCCTTCAAACTTAATTCCCTTCTTTTGTAAATAAGTGATGGGATGAGAAATTTTAGAGAATCCTGTTATAAATCACATGTAGTATTTGGCTAATCCCATAAAATATCTGACTTATGAAACATTCCTAGGTGTTGGCCATCCTCTAATGGATTCAATCTTCTTTGGATCTACTATTATACCTTATTCTGAAATAATGGATCCACTCTTGGAAAAAATAGCACTTACTAAGATTGACATAAAATTGATGTTCCCTTAGTACTTGCAATACCAACCTCAAGTGATCTCCACGTTCTTCCTTGTACTTAGAATAGATAAGTATGCCATCCAAAAACAAAATTAAAAACTTATTTAGATAATTTGTGAATATTCCATTCATTAGGCACATAAAGATAGCTGGTGCATTGACCAGTCCAAATGGAACCACTACAAATTCATAATGTACATACCTGGTTCTAAAGGTTGTCTTACTGATGTCTTCTTCCTTGATTCTTACATGATGGTATCTTGATCTCAATTCTATCTTTGAAAGTATCTTTGTTCCTCTTATCTAATCAAAGAGGTCATCAATTTTGGGTAGATGGTATTTTTTCTTCATAGTGTCTTTATTCAATTGTCTAAAGTCAATACACAACCTTAATGTTCCATCCTTATTTTTAACAAAGAGTATCAGTTCTCTCCAAGGTGAAACACTTGGGTGTATGTATGCTTTCTTCAACAATTCCTCCTGGTGCATTTGTAATTCTTTTAATTTTTGCGTACTCATTCTATAAGGAGTTTTTGATACTGGGGAAACTTCTAGTACTAAATCAATAGAGAAATCTATCTTCCTCTTTGGTATAAATCCTAGTATTTCTTGGAATACACCTTCAAACTCTTGCAATACTGAAAATTATTCAAGGCTTGGCCCTTTTATCTTTTCAGGTTTCTCCACATGGGTTGCATACAATTGACATCCTTCCCTAAAACATCTCTTCATTTGTAAGGATTAAATCTCCCTTATAGAAATGGGTCTTGGAATTCCTTTCATGGTGCCTTCCTTTGACATGTAAATGTGTTGTTATGACAATCTAGGACAACACAATGCTTCTTTTTTTAAAATAAAAAGGGGGCAGAACCTATTATATTATAAAAAAGGAGTATACAATGTCTGTTGATGACGCCAGTTGTCCCGCCTGTGCAAGAAACCGGGACAATTGGGCGTCCTGTGCCAGGTCCAGTCCTGTTGCCAAAATATACATGTGGGTGCCCTGCCCGAAGGAAACTAGGGCTATTATGCTATTAAGTTTCAAAACAGAAGCCATAACTAGACATAAAGAAATTCAACAATCTAACTAAACTGAGACAACAGAGATACTTCTAACTAGAAGCTTCGGTGAATCTATTTGCTTGTGTTTGGGCAGTCATTCCTCCTCTGACGCCAGCCTGCTGGAAGCGAGTACGCCTGGGCGCACGTCGGGCATTGCCGCTTTGGTGGGCTCTTGGAGTAGGTTGCAAAAAGCATGTCCAACCGTTGGTCCAACCTAGCTAGGCGAAAAGCTTGGTCTTCCATCAGATTCCGGAGCTCGACGATGAGTGGGAGATACCATAATTTAGAGACTGGAGGCTGGTCCAACCCCCCGCTATCTTCGGAAGCTTGTGTACTGGAGTCCCCCGCCACTCGGGTTGAAAGTCCTGCTGGCTCCGCCATCCCTGTGGTGTCATCGGGAGGGACTTCCTCCTCCACAATGCAGGGTGGAAAGAGGTCCTCCATGCTAGAAGCGTTGGGGTTCCACAGGGTGTCTCTGGGCAGTGGCTTGCTTTCCTCTGCGCGAGAAAGTGAGGGGTGTCTTTGCATTGCCTCCTCCAAACTAATTTCCTCTACAATTTCCATGGGAGGCTTCCAAGGTCATCGCTTGCATCGGGTGTACGCTAATGCCAGTGCTCATTCAAAATTTCGAATGCGCTTGCGCCTGGATTCAGCCCTGTTCTAGGCTGCCCCTCTGCGGGATTTCCCCTTGAGCCTGGGCATGGTGGAAACTCTGGTTCGAGTTCCTATCAGTTTGGCCACTCCTCTTCCAAGCTTCGACAGAGGTCGGGGTTGCAGCTCGGACAGAATGAACACTACAAGGGGTCGATACATCTCGTCCCAGTTCATCACCGCAATAAAGCTCCAAGCTGTTGTGATTGCCGAGGCCATTAAGGCTGGGTGGTTAGTGCTCTGTCACCTGGTACAATTCCCTCGCGCAATAGGGCTCATCAACTGGAGGTGGATGGTGCAAGCCATGGCTTAATTAGTGATCGGAGGGCGCTCATCAGTTGATGCCATAAATGGGCATCCCGGCGGTCATCCGCGTGTCCCCTGATGTGCTTGTGTCACCCCATCCGGGGGGAAGGACAACACGATGTTTGTATAACCAATCCATTCTAATTAGGATATCATAAGATCCTAATGGTATGATATTTAGGTCAACAACTATATTTACTCCATTCATATTTATTGGACAACCTCTAACAATTTCATTGATCCTTCTTTTGGTTCCAGTGGCTAGTTGAACCAAACTTTATTTTTCAATCTTACTTTTCTCCAAGTGTAATATTTCCACTATTTTAGGATTAATGTAAAAATGGCTTGCTCCTTAATCAATTAAAATATCAACAAGTTGATTAATGATCTTACCTTCCACTTCAATCATATGGGTTGGTGTTCTGCTTGTCGATCTTCTAAGGTTGCATATGTTCTTGGAATATTTTTGCCCATGTCTTCTATTGTAGTAGCCTCTTGGAATGTGTGCATGGTATTCATTTTTTCCAATATGCAAGGGAAATCCTTGGACATGTGATATTTTCATCCCCAACATTTGATTGGTGGTCTTCTCCTTTTTCCCAATGAGTATTCCCTCTTGGATTAATTCTTAGCAGAATGATCTTGCTGATTTTTATTAGGGTTGTTTCTGTTGAAAGGAGGTTTGAATCATTTATTTCTCTGATCATATTTTTCCTTCCTCTTATCCCTACAAAACTTATGAAAATATTATCTTCCCTTTCTTTGGTCATACATGTACTTAGCCTTTCTAATGGTCTTTGCCAAAGTTTTGGGATCATCATATTGAATATTCTCTTTATAAAATGATGACATTCCACTAAAAAACCTTTGTATCTTCACCTTCTCATCCTTGATAAACATCACATACTTCAATAATCTCAAGAACTTGTTTACATATTCTCCCATGGTCATTCTCCCCAACCCGAGTTCAAAGAAATTTTGCATTTTCTTGTCACATAAGTACTCTAAAACACACTCCTTCTGAAAATATCTCTTGGATTTCTTCTAAGTGATCCTACTCTCATTAATGTGTTCAACTTGCTTCAACTGATCCCACCACATAACAAATTTTCCATGCAAATGGTATGTGGTAATTATGGATTCTAGGCTATATGAGTAGTTGTGCAACTAAAAATACTTCCCGATTCCAAGCAACTAGGCTTCATCATCATCTTACATTTCTCTTTCACCATGAAAAGATGGTGGCTTAAGCTTCCTTAACTCTCCTTGAAAACTGTCCAACTCATGTCTTCTTCTTTTGTGCCTAACAGGAGACACTTCTGGACTTCTTATGGAGTCATCAAATGTATACACTTTACTTATTGAGTAAGGAGTTGAGTGATGTCTATGGGTTCTTCTAGCACTTCTTGAATGACTGACTCTTCAATAGTTATCTCTTCTTTCATGATGTTTGTTTTATTCCTCCTTTGTTGAGTGTTATCCATTATTTTCTTGTCTCTACAACTAATTTAGGATTTTCATCATTTGAGCATTTATTTGATTTTGTTCATTCATCATCCTCTCATTCTTTGGTGGAATACGCTCCTACCTCAACTAAACATGGTCATTGAAGATGTATCATGTGAGTTGTTCAAGGAATGGTTTCAGGAGAGGTACTTGTTCGAGTAATTAATTGAGTGCCAACTTAATGAGTTCAACACCTTATGACAGGGTGGGCATATGGTGCCAGAGTATGAGGCTAGATTCATGGAGGTACTTAGGTATGCTTCAAATAGGAACATGGAGAAGTTAAAGGTCAACAAGTTTGTGTTCGACCTTAACTTCAACATTCGTGAGAAGGTGAGGATCTTAATGCCTCATAAATTGCATGATGCAGTTCAGAAGGCCCTCATAGCTGAGGAGGAGATGAACGGTGGGGGTCAGGGAATGACTCCTTCTAGAATGACTGGATAGATGACATTAGAAGTGCAACAACATCACACACTGGCCAGACAAACTTCATGGCATCGAGATACGCCTAGAGGATCTATGTTCTCGACACCACGACTACAGAATCCTCAACAGAGGACTCTTTATAGAGGACCACAACAACATCATCAATTTCGTCTGCAACAACAACATTTTAGGTCTGTTCAACAGAATAGACTAGGATCACAAACTGCTAGGACAACAGATTCTACTTCGAGGACCAGGAGCATTGGACCGAAGACTAGATGTTGGACGTGTGGAGAGACACATTACCAGTGATATTGTCTGCTTGAGAAGGGTAGGGAGACTGGATCATTAGGACCCACTACAGTTGGATATTTGGGAAAGGCCCACAAAATACATGCAATGGTGAACAACTGCCAAGACGAGAACCAATCCACTGTGCTCGAGACATCAGGTACAATTTCCAACCAAAATTTTAGCATTTTGATAGATCGAGGTGATACAGAGAGATTTATCTCTAGTGAAATGCTAAAGAGAATTAAGATAAAGGCAGTCGAGAGGGATGAGTTCAAACATGTATAAATGGCATTGGGTGCCAAACATAAGGTTGGAGGAAAGGTTACAGACTATAGCATTAACTTGGAAGATTTTGTAATGAAGGTCAACCTATATGTCATGATCTTAGGATATTATGACATAGTGATTGGTATGGATTGGTTGGAATCACATGATGCGATACTTAACTATAATACAAAATGGTTAAGTTTGACAGATGATTTGGGACATAGTAGAGTGATTGTAGGAAGGAACCAGGGGGTGTCCTTGAGATTTATTTCTTCCCTAAAACTACAGAAGAGTATGTGCAAGGGGTGAAATATTTATGAAATATTAGCGCTAAATAAAAAGGGCCATGCAGAAGGACTAGAAAACCTTCCTCTAGTGCAAGAGTTTACATATGTGTTTCCATAAGAGTTACCAGGTTTACCACTCGGAAGAGAGTTGGAGTTTACAATAGACTTGAAGCATGGAACTAAAATGATAGCAAGAACTCCATATCAAATGTCGATGCCTAAATTTCAGGAGTTGAAAATGCAGTTGAAGGAATTGTAGGATTTGGGACTTTTAATTCCAAGTGTGTCACCTTGGGGTGCACCGGTTATTTTCATGAAAAAGAAGGATGGATCGTGGAGACTTTGTATTGACTATCGCCAATTGAAAAAAGTGACGATCAAGAACCAGTATCTATTGCCAAGAATAGATGATTTGTTTGATTAGATAAAAGGCGTGACGATGTTTTTGAATATTGAATTGAGATTAGGATATCACCAATTATAGATTAAATAAGAAGATACCCCTAAGACTGCATTTAAGACGAGATCCAAACACTTTGAGTTTACAGTTTTACCGTTCAGATTGATAAACGTCCCAGGGGTACTCATGAGTTCGTTGAATGGGGTGTTCCATGAATACTTGGATAAGTTTGTTCAAGTATTTATTGATGACATACTAATTGATTCTTGGATGAAAGAAGAGCATGACGAACATTTAATATTGGTCCTACAGTGTTTACGAGAAAACAAATTGTACGAGAAACTACGGAAATGTTCTTTTTACCAATCGAAGATTCATTACTTGGAACATATCATATCTAGTGAAGGTATCGTTGGGGATCCAATGAAGGTAGAGGCTATTATGGAATTTCCTGCACCGACAAATGTACAAGAAGTACACAACTTTATGGGTTTAGCAGAATATTACCGATGATTCGTGGAAGGTTTTTCGAAGATAGCAAATATGATCACAGAATTGCAGAAGAAGAACATGAAGTTCATATGGACTGAGAAATGCATGGAAGCATTTCAAAACCTCAAAGAGTTGTTGATGACAACACTGATACTAAAGGTCCCCTACATGGACAAAGAATTCTTGGTATGCATAGACACATCCAAGGAAGGTTTAGGTGGAGTTATTATGCAAGACAGTCAAGTGATCGCTTACATTTATAGGAAATTGAGAAAGCATGAGGAGAACTATGCAATGCATGACATGGAGTTATTAGAAATTGTGTATTCCCTAAGAATTTGGACACATTATCTGATTGGACGAAAATTCAAACTAAAGACAAATCATTGTGGTTTGCAGCATATTTTCACACAAAATGACTTGAATGTGTGACAAAGGCGTTGGTCAGAATTACTTAGTGAATACGACTTTGAGGTTACTTACATTAAAGGAACAATGAACCGAGTGGTATATGCATTGAGTCGGAGACCACACATATTCTCGGTAATACCGCTTAAGATGAATCTTCGAGAAAAGATTTTAACTTTATAGATAGACGATGATTTGTACAAGGATGTTAAGAATAATATTGGACGAAATACCATGATGGTACTTAAAGTATGAAGGTTATTCATTAGACAATGATGGATTGTTGATATTTAACAGAAGAATTTATGTACTGCCTAATAATGAATTAAGAAGTTTGATCTTGAGTGAAGCTAATTGAGTAGTATACATGGCTCATTCTGGAGTCATGAAGATGAAGGAAGACCTTAATCATTTATTATTTTGGAAGGGAATGAAAGAAAACATGGTTAGTTACATGGAGATATGTATAGAATTTCAGCAAGTGAAGGCTAAACATAGACATCCAACAGTATTACTACAACCACACTCTATTCTGGAATTGAAATGGGAGGTCATTTCAATGGAATTTATCCTTGGATTTTCACTAACGACAAGGAGGCATGATTCAATTTTCATGGTAGTTGACACTCTGACAAAGAGTGCACACTTTATTCCAGTATGTACAGCGTATCAGGTACTAGACATAGCAAGATTATTTTTTAGTGATATTGTGAGGTTACGTGGAGTACCAAGAAGGATCATATCTTATATGGGATCAATGTTTACAGGATGGTTTTGGACCAGTTTCCAAGAGGCTTTGGGAACACAACTAAACTTTAGAACAACATATCATCCAGAGACAGACGAGAAAACAGAAAGAATGAACCAGATTTTGGTTGCGTATGTATGTAATGGACCAACATAAACGTTGGGAAGAATTCTCTCCACTTGTAGAGTTTGCATACAACAACATCTATCAGAGGACGATTAAGATGACATCATTTGAGTTTCTTTATGGGAGGCCATGTTGGACGTCGTTGAGTTGCAATCGAATTGAGGATAGGTTCCTGATAGGATCAGAAGTAACTCAAGAAATGTAAGAATAGATTTAATCGATAAGATAGAGGATCAAATAAGCACAATATTGGTAGAAGATTTATGTTGATGTGCATCGCGTTGACCGTGGTTATGAATTTGGTGACATATTTTTCTTGTGGGTAAGACCACATAAGAGTTATATCAAGTTGGGAAAGAGTGATAAACTCTCTCCTAGGTTTGTGGGACCTTTCGAAGTTGTGGAAAAGAAAGGACCCATGGATTATCAACTAGCATTGTCCGATTATTTGAGGTGTATTCACGATGTATTTCATGTATCTGTTTTGAGACATTATATTAGTGATCCTTCACATGTTATTGACATGAGATATTTGTAGATGTCGAACGAGGTTGCTCTCATGGTGCAACCAATCCGCATTTTATACCATCACATTTGACAGCTACGACGTTAGATAGTCGATCAGGTCAAGGTCCAGTGGGACAACTATAGTCCACACTCGGCTACCTGGGAGGACGCATACGAGATGTGTCAATAGTTTCCTTACTTGTTTGATAGATTAGACATATAGATATATGTTAAATACATTTATTTACTTGCTTTTATATACTGTACAAACTTCATGATGAAGTTAAAAAGAAGAAGGGGTGTATGTACCATCCTGTTTTACAGAGCACACTTTTATTGACTTATTCTTTGAGGACACTTGCATGCAAGTGATATAGTTATGGTACATTGTGATTTTGTTTCAATTTTGGATTATACATGATGATTATGAGGTGTTGTGACTTTTTTTTATTTGATGTATATGTATTGGAAGATTTTATTAACAAGTTGCCCTGAGTGTGTAGGACACATGATAGGTTACGAATGTTGATGGCATCAATGGACTTCCTTGGACTCTAGATTGAGTTAGGAAGTCGATTGCATTTTAGTATTTCATTTCCTCACTTGTGACATATGACTGATTATAGTATGATTATGCATATGGATTATTGATAATGTTTTTATCAGTGTATATAGGCTTGGCGATGCTTGCTAATCTGAATCATATAAGGAGTAGAGGGGTCATGCACAGAAAACAAACATTTAGGGAGAGGTGTGGCAGTGTCCCTGTCACAGCCTACTAGCACTCCCACTGTGGCTAGAACTGTAGGTTAATGATTACCTATTTTGAGTGGTCCACGATGTCGTGAGGGAAGACTGAGACAGCCACTGACGAAGATTTGTAAGGGGTGCTCAATAAGGTGGGTTCCTTATTCCTTAGAATCCCTTAGTCTCTCACAAGGTCGATGGAATGGAGTTTTGACTGCAAAGGGTCAAACAAAATTCCAAAACAAGTCAAATGCGAGTGGCACCCTTGGAGCACGAAGGTGTGTCTTGAAGGGAACGTTGTTCAATTGAAACTTGAGTCAATAAACCTAGGTGGCCTAGAAAACATTGGAATGATTAGACCTTGTTAGAATAAAGTATATATTAAGCAATAGATTATTGATTATAAAGCCTAACAAAATTCTAAGCCTAAGTCTAAGACTAAGTCTAAGTCTAAATTTAAATAAATGACTAAATGAATTATGACATGAGTTAAATATTTGAGATAAATCAATTTCTAGGAAAAAGTAAGTAAAATCTAAATATTTCATCAAATGCACATGTGTGCACAAAATTAACAAAAACGGATTTTTAAATAGAAATAAATAATAACTTGAGAGAATGGGTGTACATAGAATATAATATTGAGTCAAACTACCATTAGTCTAACTAAAAGAAGACTCCTAATCCAACTCTAACTAAGATCTAGTTAGGAGACACTCATTAAATGAGAATTTGGGGAACAAAGGGACAACTAAGAGCGAAAATAGGAACACATTGGGGAATGTGAGGGATTTTTCCTTTTTAAATAAAATAAAATTTGGTAATTACTTGTGCAACTTGGGGAAGGTATGACAAGTGTGTGGGTGAATAATCATAATTAATTTAAATTAAAAAGTTAATTATTTGTGCATGAGGACAAGTGTCAATGAGGAAAATTTCTACAAAACAAATGATGTAGAAGGGAAAAGGATATGACCTTTTGAGCACTATTATGCAACCATATTTTGATTTGACTATGTTTTACTTGTGAGAGTTTGGACTCCAAGCTTGTAAAAAGAGTGGAAGGTCTTCCTTGTGAGGAAAGGTTGGAAGCTATTGTGTTCTTGCTTTTGTGCTTGGCCCCTTTGCAGCTCGGGGGGCTAAGGGGGAAGAAGAGTACCCTTAGCATTGGCTGGGAGGTACCCGTGAAGTCTCTATGATTAGCAGGAGAAAGTAAGGAAGTAGCGAAATTTGTTGAAGGATGCCTTCAACTTCCATCTTCAACAGTTATGGTATTGTATTCTTGAAAATTTATTGTAGTAAAAGTAAATTGTAAATTAGAATTTATAAACCGTTGCAAGACTATTTGTATTCTGGATTTAAATGGGTATGTTTGATGTAGAGTTATTATGTAATCTAGAAATCATTTTTTTATAGTCGCTACAGTAGAACTACACAATTTTGGAATATAGAGTTTGGGTTTTCGTTGTAGAACTCTGGTGTGCATTGGAATTTAAGGTTTAAATTATCCCCACCAATTTAAAATACAACCCAAAATTTGTTTTTTATTTGTTCACTGTCAGATATTGTACTTATGGAATTTAGAAAATTGTTGGGTTGCTGCAAATCGATAGCATCTTTTGAAATTTAAATAACATTGTCATTGTCAAGTTATTGGAAATTTTATAGTAGTCAGTCCAACATATTGTATTTTGATTTTTGAATTTTTTAGGTTCACTATAAAACGAATTTACTATCTGAAGGTTAGATATTCTAAAGTCGTTGTAATTCATTGCAAAATTTGAACTTGAAGTCGTCTTGGTAGTCGTATTTAATTTACTTTTCTGAGCATTATAATACGGTTATGTTGTGGTTTTAATTTTCTATTTCAAATTTTTGTATCATTATTCTCCTCCTACACTGGTGGATAACTGCACAATAAGTAAGTGAAAGGTTCATGGGGTACCTAATCCTTGTTGTCATGGTTAAACATTTTTTTTCTGTAGATTTCCTTTTTAAACTAGTTGGGCACTTAAAAATAAGCCCTTCTCTTATCAGGACTTAACTATAGATGCTGGCTCTTTTTATCTTAACAGTTTTGCATGTGACCGCGGGATGGAAAAATTCTCTTTCCAGAAAGGTTCCAGAGACTTCGACGCCTCGGAGGATTCATCAACTCCAACACTCCCTTCAGCCAAATTTGTTACCGGTCGAATTGGGTCTTAAATATAGGTTGAATGATAGTTATAGGTTCTACCCTATCCTTCCACTCTCCTTCGTCAATGGTTATGAATTTAATCGGATGGCCAGCGGGATTTATCCTCACATGAGAATCTACGGTGGAGATATACTCCGGGACTCTGGGCTTCAGAGTTTCTCTGCACTAACAACTTTGAACTAGTTCACCTAGATCGTCGAGCCACCAAAGGGCTCGGGGATCTAATGACTCACACTCTCTTTTGATCAAAGTTTGACATCCACTCCAGACTTCGGGATTACGGGAGTTCATTACCTTTTAACAACTATGACTCAAATTCACTGGAGTGTCGAACTATCAAACTTTCCAAGGACGAAGGCTCAGAGATCTAACGGTCCTCGTTCGATCACTAGATCCACATCTGTCCTTTACTCCAGGACTTTGGATCTTCAGGGTTTCTTAGCCCTTAACAATTATGAATCAATTCAGACGGAGTGATGAACTACTGAAATTTCAAAGGATGAAGGATCGAAGATCTAGTGGCCCTCGTTCGATCTCTAGATCCACAATTGTAATTTAGTTTGGGACTTTGAAGCTTTGGGGTTTCTGAGCCCTTAGACAGTTGTGACTCAAACTTATTGAATCACTGAACCCCTTGAGGATCCAACAACTCACATTGGCCCACTAATATACGGTGTAGATTCACCCTGCGACTTTAGAGCTTCGTGTCTCACTTAATACAAACAACTCAAATCTGTTGAAGCAATGAAATCTGGAGGACTTGGGGTTCAACTACCACACTCCTTCTCCTTATATAATGACTATGTGATATTTTGACTCCTCCTGAATAGATCTTGTCGATTCAAAATTAAACCAAAGAAATTCTACTCTTGGGGACTTACCCTCGTTATCCCTCCTTAGGCTCCCTCACCTAGACAACTCAACCTCTAGTGCACACGGTGCATGTCCCTCCTGATCTTGGGACGTGGAAAAGTTATCTGCGCAACTCTTGTGCCTACTCTATGTAAGTTTTACGGTGTCTCTCCTGAGCTTTGTTCTTCAAAATTTTAAGGCCTATGCCTTCCTTGAGTGGTCTTTGTGAACCTTTCATTGTTTCTCTTGAGATTTGGGCTTTCAAGGGGCCCGTCTACACACTTCTAGTGTTGGCACTGAGAATTTTTTTCGGTGTGATACTTAGAAGAGAAACCTTGGATCTTAAAACATAATCTTAACTCATTCTCAGAACATACAATCACACAGATGCATAATTACTTCATCACAATGTCTTTTTAGTTCAGAAAGTATAGAGTAAGCTTACAGTTTCCTCTCAATGTTTGAGGGATTTTCTCCTCTCATCCTTTCTCTTTCATATATATATATATATATATATATATATATATATATATATAGATAGATAGATAGATAGATAGATAGATAGATAGATAGATAGATATATTATTCTAACTCTGTTAGGGTCCTAACCCGCACATAGGTAGATCAATATATTCAGATGTAATAAAGGTCAATATTAATAAGGCCTTTCAATAAAATAGAATAATGCGGATGTAAGAAGACCTAATAGAAGCTTCCGCTTCTAGAAGGATCTTCCTCTAGATGCTTCTCTTGATAGACATATTTAGTATAAATAAGGGTCGAGGGTATGAAAACCCTAGCTCAGAGATTATTGTAATAGAGTGTTGCTCGATTGGAGGTTTCCCCCTCGAAGAGGCCTGTGAACATTGCTTTCTGAATCAAAGTGTTATTTTTGTTGTTGTTCTTATATCATTTCTGTGTTATGGTGGAGATTATGTTGGATATATTACTGTTATTTTTCCATTTCTAGCATTTTATTTCTGTTCTGCATATTTATTATATCTGGTATCTTACAAGTGGTATCAAAGCACTTTCCTTGGCAAAAATTGTGGGATTTTTTCTTCTTCAGGGTAGAGATGTATTCCAGCGTCTTTAAGCCACAAAGATCTGTTGTTACGCGCATAAACTCATGGTTGAGGGATTCATACATGCAGGAAATACAAGTGGTTCTTAAGCGCACATCTGTTGGCCACCCTTGTAACCCCTGTTGGTACCCCTTCGAGTGGTAGCGCATTAAACAACACTTGTGTATGAATCGACCCAGATTTCCTGAATCCCTCTTTAGATAAACCTATCGGTCCCCGGTCTGCTATAGTGTCACCAAGAACAACACTTGGGAAGATACTCTCTAGTACCTAGGTAGTCGGGTAGTACGGCTAAGGGTACGGTCTATCCTCTTTAGTTAGTGCCCTGAGATATTGGGCCGAGTATTATTGTTGGATCCCGCACGTATATCAGAGAGCTATAGCACAGGGAAAACCCTTGTTTGTAGAACCCTTGAATACCTAACCCTAGGGGGTCAGAAACATAAACAAATTAAAATAGACCAGATCTATTGCTGCGCAACTGTGTTCGGGTTGCCAAGTAAATACACATTTCTTTATGGTTAAGCATTTGGGGATTTCATCACCGCAGTATTCTTCAGACCGGAGTATAATTCTGCAGGTGTAAAAGAAAAAGTATGGAAATTTTTTCACCATTATTTGAGACCTATTCCATTGGATTCATCTCTTTTCCCTTATCACATTCATCCATATCATTTTTCGGAAAAAAATTTGACCTCGCCCGCCCCTTTTCAGTTCACCCATCCTCATGACCCATACCCATAGCCAAGATCTGGAAACTCACTTCAACACCTTGCAATCTGGTTTCCTCGAGACCCAAAAAGAAGTGAAACAACTCAATGCTACTGTTGCCTCCATCGATTCATCCATCAATACAACCATGCAGTCCTCAATGGAGGAAGTCAAACAAGAACTGACCACCCAGCTTGAATCTGTCTTTGCATCCCTCTGCACCAAACTAAAGATTCCTACAGATGACCATTTCTCTGAAGCACCTCCAAAGACCGAAGGCGAACATTCCTCCCATTCCCATACCTTTCAACACCAACACTTTCAACATGACATATGCCTTCCGCGGGTGGATGTGACCAAATTTGATGGCTCGGACCCCACTGGTTGGGTAACCCAAATGGAACATTATTTCTCTTTATACGGCATCACATATGACTTGGCCAAACTCTGGTATGGTGTTCTCCATCTAGATCAAGAACGTTGGCAATGGTGGCAATGGAGAAAAACTTCATGTCAAGGGTATATTGCTTGGACCCAATTTGTGACTGAGCTTTATGAACGCTTTGACATGGACACCAACCATTTGGGCCATTTGACAAAGTTGAAACAATCCGCAACAGTAGAAGACTTCATAGTTTCCTTTGAGAGCCTAGATTTTTTAACAGAGGGCATGACTAATGCTTTCTTTAGAGAGTGTTTTATCAGTGGCCTCAAGGAGGAGATTTAGGCCCATGTCCTCATGGCTCGACCCTTGACTTAGGTGGAGGCTACTAAAAGAGATAAAGAAGCACAACAGGTTGTATCATCTCAAAACCAAAAACCCTCCTTTATCCCTCGCCCTAAACTTGCCACTCCCACTACTCCCTCCACCCCATTAAAAATCCAAAAATTTAGCAGGGCTGAAATAGTTGAACGCCAACTCAGAGGCCTTTGTTATAATCGTGATGAAAAATATTTCCCGGGCCACAAGTGTAAGGAACAAAATCTTTTTATGGCCATCTCTAAGGATATTTCCGAAGAGGATGTTGAAACTCCCCTTGTGTCTGAGTCACCTGAAATCACTGACATAACCCCTCCCTCGAACCCTCCCAAAGTAGAACCTGTCATTTCCCTCAATGCTCTCACTAGATTTTCCACTCCCCAAACCCTCAAGTTAATCGATTACATCAAGCATCGGAAGGTCATCATTCTAGTTGATAGTGGAAGCACCCATAATTTTATTCATCACCGCATTGCCTAAGAAACTCATTGCTACATCCATGTTGTCAACAATTTCCAAATCATGATTGCCAATGGTGGTTCCATGAAATGTGAAGGGCCCTGTGAAAATGTGCGTCTCCAAATCGATGACTACCACCTAAAATCCCATATGTTTGCTATCGACATGGGTGGTTGTGAGATTGTGTTGGGTGCCAACTAGCTAAGAACTTTGGGTCCCATTCCCATGGATTTTAAGGCATTAACCATGCAATTTGACCAAGAAGGCCACCAATATAAATTCCAAGGCATCACTTCTGGTTCACCTGAGGTCATTAGTTCCCATCGCATGGAAAAGTTGCTCAAAAAAGGTCATTCTGGTGTCATTGCCCAACTCCATGCCATCCAAGCAACAGAGACACCCCTGATGCCTTATGACCTCCAAGCTCTCCTTTCTAAACATCCAATGGTATCTTCCACTCCCCAAGGATTCCCTCCTTCCCGCAGTGTTTATGATCATTCCATTCCCCTTGTACCCAAAATCCTTCCTCCTAATATCTATCCATATCACCACCCCTTTTAAAAAAAAAATGAAATTGAGAAAATGGTCCAGGAACTCCTTAATGCAGGCGTTATCCGCCCTAGTACGAGCCCTTAATCTTCTCTTGTCTTCATGGTCCTAAAGAAAGAAGGTTCTTGGAGAATGTGTCCTGACTTCCAGGCCCTCAACAAACTTACCATTAAAGACAAATTTCCCATTCCTGTCATTGATGACCTCCTGGATGAATTGAGTGGTGCCCGATTCTTTACTAAACTTGATCTTCACTTGGGCTATCACCAGATACGTATGAAAGAGGGAGACATTCCCAAGACATCCTTTCACACTCATGAGGGCCACTATGAGTTTTTGGTCATGTCCTTTGGCTTGTGTAATTCCCCCTCCACCTTCCAAAGCCTCATGAATCATGTCTTTCGTCCCTTTCTCTGTCATTTTTTCTTAGTTTTCTTTGATTATATCCTCATCTATAGCAAAACCTGGACAGGCCATCTTACTCATGTGGATCAAGTTCTCCATCTCCTCTCCCAGCACCAACTTTTCCTGAAACAGTCTAAATGTGATTTTGGTGCCTCAGAAGTAGAATACTTGGGTCATCTGGTTGGCAAGGATGGCGTCAGGGTGGATTCGGAAAATATTGAAGTTATGCAAGACTAGCCGCACCCAAAGACTCTCAAAAGCTTGCGTGGATTTCTGGGCTTAACAGGGTATTATCCCAAGTTTGTTAAGAACTATGGAAAGATTGTAGAACCTCTCACTGCTCTCCTAAAAAAGAACTCTTTCACTTGGACTCCAGCCGCTGCTGAAGCTTTTCAAACCTTGAAGAAGGCCATGTGCACCACTCCAGTTCTGGCCCTTCCTGATTTCACAAAGACCTTTATGTTGGAATGCGATGCCTCAGGAAAAGGAATTGGTGTTGTCCTTATGCAAGAGGGTCGACCTTTGGCCTTCACCATCAAGCAACTATCTGAAAGGAATCTGGGAAAACCCATTTATGAAAATGAAATGTTGGCTATTATGCATGTCATTGATCTGTGGCACCCTTATCTCTTGGGGAAACACTTCCAAATTAAGACCGACCATCAAAGCCTCAAGTACTTTCTGGAACAACGCATTTCCTCCCAGGAGCAACAAAAATGGGTGACTAAGCTCTTTGGTTATGATTATGAGATCATTTACAAGAAGGGAAAATACAATGTAGTGGCGGATGCACTGTCCTGAAAATATGAATAAGAAAGATCCATTTTTTCCCTTTCCTTCATTGTACCTGATTGGCTCCAAGTTGTGCGCCAGGAATGGCTTCAAGAACCCAAAATTTCGCATCTGATCCAGCAATTGCAGACCTAAGCTCCGGCTCCCCCAGGGTACTCTTGGCTCTAGGATGAACTTTGATACAAAGGCCATTTGTATTTAAGTAAACAATCAAAGCTTAAATCCATGGTATTTTCTAAGCTTCATGCTATACCCAAAATGGGGCACTCAGGGTTCACCAAAACATATGACAGGGTCAAACGTTCTTTTTTCTGGGATGGTATGAAACAAGACATTCGTAATTTTGTTGCTGAATGTGAGGTGTGTCAACGCAATAAGGGAGAAACAGTCAAATCTCCAGGCACATTACAACCGCTTCCAATTCCACCTGCTATTTGGAAGGATATCTCTATGCAATTTATTACCGGCTTACCCAAATCAGGGAATAAATTAGTCATAATGGTGGTTGTGGATCGCCTTTCCAAGTATTCTCATTTTTGCGCTCTTCAACACCCATTTACTGCATCCATGGTGGCTCAACTTTTCATGGACCAGGTCTTCAAGCTTCATGGCATGCCTCACTCTATTTTTTCTGATCGTGACCCGACTTTCACAAGCAATTTTTGGCAAGAATTATTTAAGCTATAGGGCACCCAATTGCATCTCAACACAGCTTATCATCCCCAGACTGATGGTCAAACGGAAGTTGTCAACAAGTGTTTGGAAACATATCTGAGGTGTTTTTCCTCTGAAAAAGAACATCAGTGGGCTCAATGGTTACCCCTAGCCGAATGGTGGTACAACACTTCCTACCATACAACTACTCGCATGACTCCTTTTGAAGCAGTATATGGATAGAAGCCACCTTCAGTTCTCTCATACTTACTAGGTACCTCGAAGGTCCAGGCGGTTGACCAAACACTTACAGTTTGAGAGGATATTCTTCATACCCTTAAAGAGAACTTGGTCATGGCACAAAATCGCATGAAGAAACAAGCAAATCAAGGTCGCTCTGAACGTCAATTTGCAGAAGGGGATCAGGTGTTTCTGCGACTGCAACCATACAAGAAAAATTCCCTCAAGGTCGATCATTGTCAGAAGCTAGCACCCAAATTTTATGGTTCTTATATAGTTCTCAAGCATGTGGGACAAGTCGCATATCAATTAGCTCTGCCCAGTCAGTCGAAGCTACATCCAGTTTTTCATGTTTCATGCTTAAAGAAGGTGATTGGAACTAGGTGCCAAATTCAAACCAACCTTCCCGATTTAGCTGAAGAAGGATCCATTTGGCTACAACCAGAAGCAGTTTTGGACCAGCCTGAGCGTCGCCTGCGTCAGAGAACCATCAAGGAAGTGCTATTCTAGTGGAAAGATACAAATCTAGCAGATGCCACTTGGGAACTAGCTACCATTCTGCAACAATTTCCACATCTCAAGCCTTGAGGACAAGGCTGTTTTTAAGGGGGTGGACATGTTAGGGATATAACCCACACATAGGTAGATCAATATATTCAGATGTAGTAAAGGTCAATATTAATAAGGCCTTTCAATAAAATAGAATAAGGCAGATGTAAGAAGACCTAATAGAAGCTTCCGCTTCTAGAAGGATCTTCCTCTATATGCTTCTCTTGATAGACATATTTAGTATAAATAAGGGTCAAGGGTATGAAAATCCTAGCTCAGAGATTATTGCAACAGAGCGCTGCTCGATTGGAGGTTTCCCCCTCTGAGAGGCCTGTGAACATTTCTTTCTGAATCAAAGTTCTATTTTTGTTGTTGTTCTTATATCATTTATGTGTTATGGTGGAGACTATGTTGGATATATTACTGTTATTCTTCCATTTCTAGCATTTTGTTTCTATTCTTCATATTTATTATATCTGGTATCTTGCAAACTCATAGTATCTACCTACTTGATTTGTACAATGGAGGACCGTTACAATATTGAATAATGATTGATGCTTGTGTTTCCTTAAGGGAAGAGATTTTTGTTTAATGGTGAGTAACAATTGTATGATATTTTTCATAAAGAGATGGCATATTATCTATATGATGGGTAATTATTGTTATTGTAACCTTTAAGGGAAGGAAAACTTGTCTAGTATTTGAGGAATTGAATGATTAAATTTTCATTAGGATTAAGTACTTTACTGTTATTTTAATCATGAGTCTAGATTTGAGTTTGGGTATGGGAATTAGATGCTTCCTTGTTCCTCAGAACAGTTTCTAGTATTGAGACCTTAAATTGACCAAATCAATTGGATGAATCCTGGACTTGAGCGTTGATTATGTTTCTTGGAGGTCCTAACCTTGTAGGTAGGTTGGATGGGTAGATATCCTGGATTTCTTGGTGTTCTGATTTATTCTGTTAGTAGAAATGATGTTGTATAATGAAACTTGCAGTGTAGGATGTAAACGAGAAATGAATTTGTAATATTGAAGTATGTTAATGTCAAGTAACATTTGTTCTTTGATGTTTAAAAAAAAAAATGTATCCACTACTATACTCACTTACATTTATGTCACAACAGAGGGGTTGTTACACTTTTCCTCTGAAAATCTCAAAAATCCCCAAAAAGTGGCATGGAATAGTGGATTTTGGCCTATTTCAACATCCCCATTCCAATTCCTTTGTGGTTTATTTCCATGTCTACTTTATGGACTCTCTCCAAGAATTTCAGCTTAATATGGATCTCTGCTAATGATCTAGACCTACATCTTTAAAAACCATTATTTTTCAATTTATGAAAAGTACAAGTATAAATTGACAGTGGCCCTCTCTCGCACTTTTTGTACATCTCCTCTTTGTGGACAAAACCCAAAAGTTTCATCTCACTCTGACTTAATGCATTCTAGTTATATCCAAAATATGAAAATTTCTCCAAACTTTGTTTTTAATATACAAAAAATAATAATATGTTTTGCATATTAACTCCCTCCATCCCCACCCTCTATGTTTTGCATATTAACTCCCCCCACACCCATATTATATGAGGATGAGGGTGGGGTGAGGGGAGTTAATATGAAAAACATATTATTATGTTTTTCATATTAACTCCCCTCACCCCCACCCTCATTAATATTTTTTTCATATTAACTACCCCCACCCTCATATCCCTCCACTTATTATGTTTTTCATATTAACTCCCGTCACCCCCACCCTCATTAATATTTTTTTCATATTAACTACCCAAACCCCCACCCTCATATCCCTCCAATTCCACCCTCATATAATATGAGGGTGAGGGTGGTGGGTGTTAATATGAAAAACATATTATTATGTTTTKCATATTAATTCATCCCACCCCCACATAATATGAGGGTGATGGTGGAGGGAGTTAATATGCAACACATATTATTATGTTTTTAATATTAACTCACCTCACCCATGATATGAGGGTGGGGATAGGAGGARTTAAYATACAAAACATATTATTATGCTTTGGATATTAATTCACCCCATATCATGTTTTGCATATTAACTCACCTCACTTGTGATACGGGGGTGGGGATATGATGAGTTAATATACAAAACATATTATTATGCTTTGCCTATTAATTCACCCCACCCCCACTCACTCCATTCTCACCCTCACACTCATATTATATGAGGGTTATTATGTTTTTCGTATTAACTCCCCCCACCCTCATATTATATGAGGGTTATTATGTTTTTCATATTAACTCCCCCCACCTTCGCCCTCATATTATATGAGGGTGGAGGTGGGGGTAGTTAATATTGAAAACATAATAACCCTCATATAATATGAGGGTGAGGGTGGTGGTGGGGTGAGTTAATATGTTAAACATAATAATATGTTTTGCATATTATTTTATTATTATTATTATTATGATTTATTATGGTTTTCATATTCACTGACCACCCTCACCCTCATATTATATGGGGGTTATTATGTTTTTCATATTAAATCCCTCTTCCTTCATATTATATGATGGTGAGGGTGGGGAGAGTTAATATGAAAAACATAATATGCTTTGCATATTAACTCACCCCACCCCCACATGATATGTTTTGTGTATTAACTCACCCCACCCCCACCGTATGAGGAATTTAATATGAAAAACATAATACTCATAGTATATGAGAGTAAGGTTGGGGAGAGTTAATATGAAAAATATAGTATATGAGGGTGCAAGGTGGGAAGAGTTAATATGAAAAACATAGTAATCATATTATCCAAGGGTGAGGGTTAGGGTGAGAGTGAGGGGAGTTAATATGCAAAACACAATATATGAGGGTGGGGGTACTGGGGGAAGTTAATATGCAAAACATAATAATCATATTACACTACATGGCAAACACCCTCTAGCAGAGGTTTTTGCGAAAGCCCCTATAAAAATAGCCCAAATATTTGTTTATAGCGGAGGTGAGTGGGCAGAGGTTTTAGCGAATGTTTTTTTATGGTGTTTTTATAAATACATAATGCACCGGTGTGTTTATACTATGGACGCACTGATGCTCTAAAAAATGATGCACTGTGGTAGGGTTATTTCAAAAAAAATACTTTGGTGCACTACTTAAATATTGACACACCGATGCTCTAAAAAATGGCACATTGTGGTAGGGTTATTTAAAATAAATATACTCTAATGCGCTACTTAAATTATGACACACCCGTGCATCTAATAATCGATTGCACCATAATAGGGTTAAATAAAAGAAAATTACCGGTCGTAAATTTCATTTTACCCTTTTCATTGTTGTAGAGATCTCAAGCACCGATGCAAATTTTGCCTCTCTGAAGCCCCTTGTCATTGGTGCTTCCCTTGATTTCCTTCCTTCTGTTTGTTGCTCAGTGCGTGGCTTTCAAATTTTTCCAAACGATGGGAAAATTTCATTTTTTGGGCTACGTGGAACCATGTCTCCTTGACGAGAAAATGTCCAGGTAATGTATTTATTTCTTTATAAATTAAAATTTTAGTGGATTAAAATTCAAAATTCTGTTAAATTTCCTTTGTTTTAATTTATTTTTTCTACACAGTGAGTTCTAGTCGTTCGTCTCGCACTGCAGATGGTGCACCCTTAAAATTTACAGGGTCCATCGAAACACCATGCCTAATTGTTTTCGGTGGTGTGTTTGTAAACTTTAATGCATCGGTGCGTTGGGTAAACTTTAACACACTGGTGTGTAATTTTACTGATGCACTGCTTAAAATAATATAGTTGATTTTTCATGGTGTGTTGAAATAATGTTAACGCACCGAGGTGTTACGTTAAACAACGCATCGCATAAATCAGATACATTATTTTATGTGGTGCATTGGTAAACTTACGCATCACTGCATTAATGATTACCCAATGCATCGCCATAAAAAAATAGAACCTAAATGCCAAAGTACTGTAATTATCAGTTTTTTAAAAATTATTGGTGCAGTGCATTGCCTTTCCTATAACACACCGGTGCATGTCGGGAAAGGCTTGCACCACAGTATCAATTTTTTTAAAAATGGTTTTACGATCCTTTAAGATTTTAAGTTTTTATTATTTTAGGCGGTGCGTCGGTTAACCTTAATGCACCGGTGCGGTAATGTTATATAACACACCACATAAAATAATATAACAAATTTTATACGGTGCATTATTTTACATGTGTGCGCTGTAGACGATGCTCACAAGTAATATATGCATCACGGGTGGTGCTTGACTATTTTTTGGGCACACCGGTGATGAAATTTACTTATTTTTTGAAGAAAGTTATTTTTTCTGTATTTATAAATA
>ML782091.1:259076-271359 GCA_009831015.1 Picea engelmannii | reverse complement strand
AAGAGGAGGACATGTCTCATGTTCCATATGCGAGTGCAGTTGGTAGTTTGATGTATGAAATGGTCTGTACTAGACCAGACATTGCACATGCAGTGGGAGTTTTGAGCAGATATATGTCAAAACCAGGGAAGGAGCATTGGACAACAGTAAAAATGGTTTTCAGGTATTTGCGTGGCACTGCTAGCTATGGATTGTGCTATGAAGGAAGACCTGGATTGGATAGAGTGGTCGATATACATGTCTTTGTGGATGAAGACTGGGCTGGAGATTTGGATCGTAGGAGATCCACAAGTGAGTATGTGTTTAACCTGTTTGGAGGAGCAATAAGTTGGATGAGAAAAAGACAAGATGTAGTGGCACTTTCAACTACAGAATCTAAATACATGGCAGCCACTCATGCAAGTAAGGAAGCAGTATGGTTACAAATATTGTGTTCAGGTATTGGGTTGGTACAAGAAGCTGTAAGGATAGAGTGTGACAGTCAGAGTGCAATTTTCTTGGCAAAGAACCCTGCTTATCATTCAAAGACAAAGCACATTGATGTTCAATATCACTTTGTAAGAGACATGATTGAAGAAAAGAAAGTATCACTGATGAAGGTGGACACTTTGAATAATGTTGTAGATTCATTAACAAAATCTGTGAGCACTGAGAAGTTCTCTTGGTGTAGAGGATCCATGGACATTGTTGACTATGTAACCCTGTAACCCCCTGTGTGCAAAGAAAACAACAAGTGGGAGAATGTTGGGTATGTGTTATATTCTTTTCACGAGTAGTAGTGTCTAAGCGTCTGCGCTGGGCGTGCAGGGGGTTAAAGGGGGGTGCAAGGGGGTTCGGGGGCAGTGCCCCCGAATTTTTTTTTTCGGGACGACATATTTCCGGGACCACATGATATTAGGTGGTTTTTCAGCACATGGTTTTTTGCCGATGGTTTTCTATTTCCGGTTAAGGCATTAGGGTTTTGGACTAATCCAGGTCATTGGGTTAGGGTTTTGGATGCCGCTGGCTCCTATATGTATATTGTATTGTAAACAATGTAACACAATGTATGAATATAATATATGACAGTTTTCCCGGTTTGGGTTTCCAGGTGAAAAATCTCTATGTAATGTTTGTATTTTCCATTGTATCTTTTCTGAATATCAGTTTGCAGTAGATATTGTGCAAGGTTAGAATTTACAATAAGGAGTAGAGGGGTCATGCACAGAAAACAAACATTTAGGGAGAGGTGTGGCAGTGTCCCTGTCACAACCTACTAGCACTCCTGCCGTGGCTAGAACTGTAGGTTAATGATTACCTATTTTGAGTGGTCCACGATGTCATGAGGGAAGACTGAGACAGTCACTGACGAAGATTTGTAAGGGGTGCGCAATAAGGCGGGTTCCTTATTCCTTAGAATCCCTTAGTCTCTCACAAGGTCGATCAAATGGAGTTTTGACTGCAAAGGGTCAAACAAAATTCCAAAACAAGTCAAATGTGAGTGGCACCCTTGGAGCACAGAGTTGTGTCTTGAAGGGAACGTTGCTCAATTGAAACTTGAGTCAATAAACCTAGGTGGCCTAGAAAACATTGGAATTATTAGACCTTGTTAGAATAAAGTATATATTAAGCAATAGATTATTGATTACAAAGCCTAACAAAATTCTAAGCCTAAGTCTAAGACTAAGTCTAAGTCTAAATTTAAATAAATGACTAAATGAATTATGACATTAGATAAATATTTGAGATAAATCAATTTCTAGGAAAAAGTAAGTAAAATCTAAAGATATCATCAAATGCACATGTGTGCACAAAATTAACAAAAATGGATTTTTAAATAGAGAAAAATAATAACTTGAGAGAATGGGTGTACACAGAATAGAATATTGAGTCAAACTATCATTAGTCTAACTAAAAGAAGACTCCTAACCCAACTCTAACTAAGATCTAGTTAGGAGACACTCATTAAATGAGAATTTGGGGAACAAAGGGACAACTAAAAGCGAAAATAGGAACACATTGGGGAATGTGAGGGATTTTTCCTTTTTAAATAAAATAAAATTTGGTAATTACTTGTGCAACTTGGGGAGGGTATGACAAGTGTGTCGGTGAATAATCATAATTAATTTAAATTAAAAAGTTAATTGTTTGTGCATGAGGACAGGTGTCAGTGAGGAAAATTTCTATAAAACAAATGATGTAGAAGGGAAAAGGATATGACCTTTTGAGCACTATTATGCAACCAGATTTTGATTTGACTATGTTTTACTTGTGGGAGTTCGGACTCCAAGCTTGTAAAAAGAGTGGAAGGTCTTCCTTGTGAGGAAAGGTTGGAAGCTATTTTGTTCTTGTTTTTGTGCTTGGCCCCTTTGTAGCTCGGGGGGCTAAGGGGGGAGAAGAGTACCCTTAGCATTGGCTGGGAGGTACCCATGAAGTCTCTATGATTAGCGAGATAAAGTAAGGAAGTAGCGAAATTTGTTGAAGGATGCCTTCAACTTCCATCTTCAACAGTTCTGGTATTGTATTCTTGAAAATTTATTGTAGTAAAAGTAAATTGTAAATTAGAATTTGTAAACCGTTGCAAGACTATTTGTATTATGGATTTAAATGGGTATGTTTGATGTAGAGTTATTATGTAATCTAGAAATCAATTTTTTATAGTCGCTACAGTAGAACTACACAATTTTGGAATATAGAGTTTGGGTGTTCGTTGTGGAACTCTGGTGTGCATTGGAATTTAAGGTTTAAATTATCCCCACCAATTTAAAATACAACCCAAAATTTGATTTTTATTTGTTCACTGTCAGATATTGTAATTATGGAATTTAGAAAATTGTTGGGCTGCTACAAATCGATAGCATCTTTTGAAATTTAAATAACATTGTCATTGTCAAGTTATTGGAAATTTTATAGTAGTCAGTCCAACATATTGTATTTTGATTTTTGAATTTTTTAGGTTCACTATAAAACGAATTTACTATCTGAAGGTTAGATATTCTAAAGTCGTTGTAATTCATTGCAAAATTTGAACTTGAAGTCTTCTTGGTAGTCGTATTTAATTTACTTTTCTGAGCATTATAATACGATTATGTTGTGGTTTTAATTTTCTATTTCAAATTTTTGTATCATTATTCTCCTCCTACACTGGTGGATAACTGCACAGTAAGTAAGTGAAAGGTTCATGGGGTACCTAATCCTTGTTGTCATGGTTAAACATTTTTTTTCTGTAGCTTTCCTTTTTAAACCAGTTGGGCACTTAAAAATAAGCCCTTCTCTTATCAAGACTTAACTGTAGATGCTGGCTCTTTTTATCTTAACAGTTTTGCATGTGACCGCGGGATGGAAAAATTTGCTTTCCAGAAAGGTTTTAGAGACTTCGACGCTCCAGAGGATTCATAAACTCCAACACTCCCTTCAGCCAGATTTGTTACTGGTCGAATTGGGTCTTAAATATAGGTTGAACGATAGTTATAGGTTCTACCCTATCCTTCCACTCTCCTTTGTCAATGGTTATGAATTTAATCGGATGGATAGTGGGATTTATCCTCACATGAGAATCTACGGTGGAGATATACTCCGGGACTCTGGGCTTCAAAGTTTCTCTGCACTAACAACTTTGAACTAGTTCACCCGGATCATTGAGCCACCAAAGGGCTCAGGGATCTAATGACTCACACTCTCTTTTGATAAAAGTTTGACATCCACTCCATACTTCGGGATTATGGGAGTTCATTACCTTTTAACAACTATGACTCAAATTCACTAGAGTGCCGAACTATCAAACTTTCCAAGGACGAAGGCTCAGAGATCTAATGATCCTCGTTCGATCACTAGATCCGCATCTCTCCTTTACTCCGGGACTTCGAATCTTTAGGGTTTCTTAGCCCTTAACAGTTATGAATCAATTCAGTTGGAGTGATGAACTACTGAACTTTCGAAGGATGAAGGATCGAAGATCTAGTGGCCCTCATTCAATCTCTAGATCTATAATTGTAATTTAGTTTGGGACTTTGAAGCTTTGGGGTTTCTGATCCCTTAGACAGTTGTGACTCAAACTTATTGAATCATTGAACCCCTTGAGGATCCAACGACTCGCATTGGCCCACTAATATATGGTGTAGATTCACCCTGTGACTTTAGAGCTTCATGTCTCACTTAATACAAACAACTCAAATATGTTGAAGCAACGAAATCTAGAGGACTTGGGGTTCAACTACCGCACTCCTTCTCCTTATATAATCACTATGTGAGATTTTGACTCCTCCTGAATAGATCTTGTCGATTCAAAATTAAACCAAAGAAATTCTACTCTTGGGGACTTACCCTCATTATCCCTCCTTAGGCTCCCTCACCTAGACGACTCAACCTCTAGTGCACACGGTGCATCTCCCTCCTGATCTTGGGACTTGGAAAAGTTAACTGCGCAACTCTTGCGCCTACTCTGTGTAAGTTTTACATTGTCTCTCCTGAGCTTTGTTCTTCATAATTTTAAGGCCCATGCCTTCCTTGAGTGGTCTTTGTGAACCTTTCACTTTTTCTCTTGAGATTTGGGCTTTCAAGGGGCCCGTCTACACACTTCTAGTGTTGGCACTGAGAATTTTTTTCGGTGTGATACTTAGAAGAGAAACCTTGGATCTTAAAACATAATCTTAACTCATTATCAGAACATACAATCACACAGATGCATAATTACTTCATCACAGTGTCTTTTTAGTTCAGAAAGTATAAAGTAAGCTTACAGTTTCCTCTCAATTTTTGAGGGATTTTCTCCTCTCTTCCTTTCTCTTTCAAATATATATATATATATATATATATATATATATTATGCTAACTCTGTTAGGGTCCTAACTCGCACATAGGTATATCAATATATTCGGATGTAATAAAGGTCAATATTAATAAGGCCTTTCAATAAAATAGAATAAGGCGGATGTAAGAAGACCTAATAGAAGCTTTCACTTCTAGAAGGATCTTCCTCTAGATGCTTCTCTTGATAGACATATTTAGTATAAATAAGGGTCGAGGGTATGAAAACCCTAGCTCAGAGATTATTGTAATAGAGTGTTGCTCGATTGGAGGTTTCCCCCTCGAAGAGGCTTGTGAACATTGCTTTCTGAATCAAAGTGTTATTTTTGTTGTTGTTATTATATCATTTATGTGTTATGGTGGAGATTATGTTGGATATATTACTATTATTTTGCCATTTCTAGCATTTTATTTCTGTTCTGCATATTTATTATATCTGGTATCTTGCAAGTGGTATCAGAGAACTTTCCTTGGCAAAAATTGTGGGATTTTTTTTTCCAGGGTAGAGACATATTCCAACGTCTTTAAGCCACAAAGATCTGTTGTTACGCGCATAAACTCACAGTTGAGGGATTCATACATGCAGGAAATACAAGTGGTTCTTAAGTGCACATCTGTTGGCCACCCTTGTAACCCCTGTTGGTACCCCTTTGAGTGGTAGTGCATTAAACAACACCTGTGTATGAATCGACCTAGATTTCCTGAAGCCCTCTTTAGATAAACCTATCGGCCCTCAGACTGCTATAGTGTCACCGAGAACAACACTCGGGAAGATACTCTCTAGTACCTGGGTAGTCGGGTAGTACGGCTAAGGGTACGGTCTATCCTCTTTAGTTAGTGCCCTGAGATATTGGGCCGAGTATTATTGTTGGACCCTGCACATATATCAGAGAGCTATAGCACAGGGAAAACCCTTGTCTATAGAACCCTTGAATACCTAACCCTTGGGGGTCATAAACATAAACAAATTAAAATAGACCATATCTATTGTCGCGCAACTATGTTCGGGTTGCCAAGTAAATACGCATTTCTTTATGGTTAAGCATTTTGGGATTTCATCATCGTAGTATTCTTCAGACCAGAGTATAACTCCGCAGGTGTAAAAAAAAAAGTCTGGAAATTTTTTCACCATTATTTGAGACCTATTCCATTGGATTCATCTCTTTGCCCTTATCACATTCATCCATATCATTTTTCGGCAATTTTTTTTACCTCGCCCACCCCTTTTCAGTTCACCCATCCTCATGACCCATACCCATAGCCAAGATCTGGAAACTCACTTCAACACCTTGCAATCTGGTTTCCTCGAGACCCAAAAAGAAGTGAAACAACTCAATTCTATTGTTGCCTCCATCGATTCATCCATCAATACAACCATGCAGTCCTCAATGGAGGAAGTCAAACAAGAATTGACCACCCAGCTTGAATCTGTCTTTGCATCCCTCTACACCAAACTGAAGATTCCTACAAATGACCATTTCTCTGAAGCACCTCTAAATACCGAAGGCGAACATTCCTCCCATTCCCATACCTTTCAACACCAACACTTTCAACGTGACATACGCCTTTCGCAGGTGGATGTGACCAAATTTGATGGCTCGGACCCCACTGGTTGGGTAACCCAAATGGAACATTATTTCTCTTTATACGACATCACGGATGACTTGGCCAAACTCTGGTATGGTTTTCTCCATGTAGATCAAGAATGTTGGCAATGGTGGCAATGGAGAAAAACTTCTCGTCAAGGGTATATTGCTTGGACCCAATTTCTGACTGAGCTTTATGAACGCTTTGACACGGACACCAACCATTTGGGTTGTTTGACAAAGTTGAAACAATCCGGAACTGTAGAAGACTTCATAGTTTCCTCTGAGCGCCTAGATTTTTTAACAGAGGGCATGACTAATGCTTTCTTTTGAGAGTGTTTTATCAGTGGCCTCAAGGAGGAGATTCAGGCCCATGTCCTCATGGCTCGACCCTTGACTTGGGTGGAGGATACTAAAAGAGATAAATAAGCACAACAGGTTGTATCATCTCAAAACCGAAAACCCTCCTTTATCCCTCACCCTAAACCCGTCACTCCCACTACTCCCTCCGCCCCATTAAGAATCCAAAAATTTACCAGGGCTGAAATGGTTGAATGCCAACTCAAAGGCCTTTGTTATAATCAGGATGAAAAATATTTCCCGGGCCACAAGTGTAAGGAACAAAAGCTTTTTATGGCCATCTATGAGGATATTTCCGAAGAGGATGTTGAAACTCCCCTTGTGTCTGAGTCATCTGAAATCACTGACATAACCGCTCCCTCAGACCCTCCCGAAGTAGAAAACGTCATTTACCTCAATGCTCTCACTGGATTTTCCACTCCCCAAACCCTCAAGTTAATCGATTACATCAAGCATCGGAAGGTCATCATTCTAATTGATAGTGGAAGCACCCATAATTTCATTCATCAACACATTGCCTAAGAAACTCATTGCTACATCCATGCTGTCAACAATTTCCAAATCATGATTGCCAATGGTGGTTCCATGAAATGTGAAAATGTGCATCCAAATCGATGACTACCATCTAAAATCCCATATGTTTTCTATCAACATGGGTGGTTGTGACATTGTGTTGGGTGTCGACTAGCTAAGAACTTTGGGTCCCATTCCCATGGATTTTAAGGCATTAACCATGCAATTTGACCAGGAAGGCCACCAATATAAATTCCAAGGCATCACTTCTGGTTCACCTGAGGTCATTAGTTCCCATCGCATGGAAAAGCTGCTAAAAAAAGGTCATTCTGGTATCATTTCCCAACTCCATGCCATCCAAGCAACAGAGACACCCCCGATGCCTTATGACCTCCAAGCTCTCCTTTCTAAACATCCAATGGTATCTTCCACTCCCTATGGAGTCCCTCCTTCCCACGGTGTTCGTGATCATTCCATTCCCCTTGTACCCGGAAGCCTTCCTCCTAATATCTATCCATATCGCCACCCCTTTTCACAAAAAAATGGAATTGAGAAAATGGTCCAAGAACTCCTTAATGCAGGCGTTATCCACCCTAGTACGAGCCCTTACTATTCTTCTGTAGTCATGGTCCTAAAGAAAGAAGGTTCTTGGAGAATGTGTCCTGACTTCCATGCCCTCAACAAACTTACCATTAAAGACAAATTTCCCATTCCTGTCATTGATGACCTCCTGGATGAATTGAGTGGCGCCCGATTCTTTACTAAACTTGATCTTCGCTCGGGCTATCACCAGATACATATGAAAGAGGCAGACATTCCCAAGACATCCTTTCGCACTCATGAGGGCCACTATGATTTTTTGGTCATGTCCTTTGGCTTCTGTAATTCCCCCTCCACCTTCCAAAGCCTCATGAATCATGTCTTTCGTCCCTTTCTCCGTCATCTTTTCTTAGTTTTCTTTGATGATATCCTCATCTATAGCAAAACCTGGACAGACCATCTTACTCATGTGGATCAAGTTCTCCATCTCCTCTCCCAGCACCAACTTTTCCTAAAACAGTCTAAATGTGCTTTTGGTGCCTCTGAAGTAGAATACTTGGGTCATCTGGTTGGCAAGGATGGAATTAGGGTGGATCCAGAAAATATTGAAGTTATGCAAGACTAGCCGCACCCAAAGACTCTCAAAAGCTTGCATGGATTTCTGGACTTAACGGGGTATTATCCCAAGTTTGTTAAGAACTACGGAAAGATTGTAGCACCTCTCACTACTCTCCTAAAAAAGAACTCTTTCACTTGGACTCCAGCCTCTGCTCAAGCTTTTCAAACCTTGAAGAAGGCCATGTGCACCACTCCAGTTCTGGCCCTTCCTGATTTCACAAAGACCTTTGTGTTGGAATGTGATGCCTCAGGGAAAGGAATTGGTGTTGTCCTTATGCAAGAGGGTCGACCTTTGTCCTTCACCATCAAGCAACTATCTGAAAGGAATCTGGGAAAACCCATTTATGAAAATTAAATGTTGGCTATTATGCATGCCATTGATCTTTGGCACCCTTATCTCTTGGGGCAACGCTTCCAAATTAAGACCGACCATCAAAGCCTCAAGTACTTTCTGGAACAACGCATTTCCTCCCAGGAGCAAAATAAATGGGTGACTAAGCTCTTTGGTTATGATTATGAGATAATTTACAAGAAGGGAAAAGACAATGTAGTGGCGGATGTACTGTCCTAAAAATATGAATAAGAAAGATCCCTTTTTTCCCTTTCCTTCATTGTACCCGATTGGCTCCAAGCTGTGCGCCAGGAATGGCTTCAAGAACCCAAAAGTTCGCATCTGATCCAACAATTGCAGACCTAAGCTCCGGCTCCCCCAGGGTACTCTTGGCTCCAGGATGAACTTCGATACAAAGGCCATTTGTATTTAAGTAAACAATCAAAGCTTAAATCCACGGTACTTTCTGAGCTTTATGCTATACCCACAACGGGGCACTCAGGGTTCACCAAAACATATGACAAGGTCAAACGTTCTTTTTTCTAGGATGGTATGAAACAAGACATCCGTAATTTTGTTGTTGAATGTGAGGTGTGTCAACGCAACAAGGGAGAAACAGTCAAATCTCCAGGCACACTACAACCTCTTCCAATTCCACCTGCTATTTGGAAGGATATCTCTATGGAATTTATTACCGGCTTACCCAAATCAGGGAATAAATCAGTCATAATGGTGGTTGTGGATCGCCTTTCCAAGTATTCTCATTTCTGTGCTCTTCAACACCCATTTACTTCATCCATGGTGGCTCAACTTTTCATGGACCAGGTCTTCAAGCTTCATGGCATGCCTCACTCTATTGTTTCTGATCATGACCCAACTTTCACAAGCAATTTTTGGCAAGAACTGTTTAAGCTACAGGGCACCCAATTGCATCTCAACACAGCTTATCATCTGCAGATTGATGGTCAAATGGAATTTATCAACAAGTGTTTGGAAACATATCTGAGGTGTTTTTCCTCTGAAAAACAACATCAGTGGGCTCAATGGTTACCCCTAGCCGAATGGTGGTACAACACTTCCTACCATACAACTACTCTCATGACTCCTTTTGAAGCAATATATGGACAGAAGCCACCTTCAGTTCTCTCATACTTAATGGGTACCTCAAAGGTCCAGGCGGTTGACCAAACACTTACAGTTCGAGAGGATATTCTTCATACCCTTAAAGAGAACTTGGTCATGGCACAGAATCGCATGAAGCAACAAGCAGATCAAGGTCGCTCTGAACGTCAATTTGCAGAAGGGGATCAGGTGTTTCTGCGACTGCAACCATACAAAAAAAATTCCCTCAAGGTTGATCATTGTCAGAAGCTAGCACCCAAATTTTATGGTCCTTATATAGTTCTCAAGCATGTGGGACAAGTCGCATATTAGTTAGCTCTGCCCAGTGAGTCGAAGCTACATCCAGTTTTTCATGTTTCATGCTTAAAGAAGGTGATTGGAACTAGGTGCCAAATTCAAACCAACCTTCCCGAGTTAGCTGAAGAAGGATATATTTGGCTACAACCAGAAGCATTTTTGGACCAGCGTGAGCGTCGCCTGCGTCAGAGAACCATCAAGGAAGTGTTATCCAGTGGAAAGATACGACTCTAGCAGATGCCACTTGGGAACTAGCTACCATTCTGCAGCAGTTTCCACATCTCAAGCCTTGAGGACAAGGCTGTTTTTAAGGGGGTGGACATGTTAGGGATCTAACCCACACATAGATAGATCAATATATTCAAATGTAGTAAAGGTCAATATTAATAAGGCCTTTCAATAAAATAGAATAAGGCATATGTAAGAAGACCTAATAGAAGCTTCCTCTTCTAGAAGGATCTTCCTCTATATGATTCTCTTGATACACATATTTAGTATAAATAAGGGTCAAGGGTATGAAAACCCTAGCTCATAGATTATTGTAACAGAGCGCTGCTCAATTGGAGGTTTCCCCCTCTGAGAGGCCTGTGAACATTTCTTTCTGAATCAAAGTTCTATTTCTGTTGTTGTTCTTATATCATTTCTGTGTTATGGTGGAGATTATGTTGGATATATTACTGTTATTCTGCCATTTCTAGAATTTTTTTTCTATTCTTCATATTTATTATATCTGGTATCTTGCAAACTCATAGTATCTACCTACTTGATTTGTACAATGGAGGACCGTTACAATATTGAATAATGATTGATGCTTGTGTTTCCTTGAGGGAAGAGATTTGTGTTTAATGGTAACAATTATATGATAGTTTTCATAAAGAGATGGCATATTATCTATATGATGGGTAATTATTGTCATTGTAACCTTTAAGGGAAGGAAAACTTGTCTAGTATTTGAGGAATTGAATGATTAAATTTTCATTAGATTAAGTACTTTACTGTTATTTTAATCATGAGTCTAGATTTGAGTTTGGGTATGGGAATTAGATGCTTCCTTGTTCCTCAGAACAGTTTCTAGTATTGAGACCTTAAATTGACCAAATCAATTGGATGAATCCTGGACTTGAGCGTTGATTATGTTTCTTGGAGGTCCTAACCTTGTAGGTAGGTTGGATGGGTAGATATCCTGGATTTCTTGGTGTTCTGATTTATTCTGTTAGTAGAAATGATGTTGTATAATGAAACTTGCAGTGTAGGATGTAAACGAGAAATGAATTTGTAATATTGAAGTATGTTAATGTCAAGTAACATTTGTTCTTTGATGTTTAAAAAAAAAAATGTATCCACTACTATACTCACTTACATTTATGTCACAACAGAGGGGTTGTTACACTTTTCCTCTGAAAATCTCAAAAATCCCCAAAAAGTGGCATGGAATAGTGGATTTTGGCCTATTTCAACATCCCCATTCCAATTCCTTTGTGGTTTATTTCCATGTCTACTTTATGGACTCTCTCCAAGAATTTCAGCTTAATATGGATCTCTGCTAATGATCTAGACCTACATCTTTAAAAACCATTATTTTTCAATTTATGAAAAGTACAAGTATAAATTGACAGTGGCCCTCTCTCGCACTTTTTGTACATCTCCTCTTTGTGGACAAAACCCAAAAGTTTCATCTCACTCTGACTTAATGCATTCTAGTTATATCCAAAATATGAAAATTTCTCCAAACTTTGTTTTTAATATACAAAAAATAATAATATGTTTTGCATATTAACTCCCTCCATCCCCACCCTCTATGTTTTGCATATTAACTCCCCCCACACCCATATTATATGAGGATGAGGGTGGGGTGAGGGGAGTTAATATGAAAAACATATTATTATGTTTTTCATATTAACTCCCCTCACCCCCACCCTCATTAATATTTTTTTCATATTAACTACCCCCACCCTCATATCCCTCCACTTATTATGTTTTTCATATTAACTCCCGTCACCCCCACCCTCATTAATATTTTTTTCATATTAACTACCCAAACCCCCACCCTCATATCCCTCCAATTCCACCCTCATATAATATGAGGGTGAGGGTGGTGGGTGTTAATATGAAAAACATATTATTATGTTTT